>JAQBSW010002913.1:0-93243 GCA_029291075.1 Eudiplozoon nipponicum
TTTCTAGTTTTTACCGCCAATTTATAGAATAAATCATGTCACTATACGTCAATTTCAATATCATTTGTTCAAGTGGCATAGTGGCTGCATTTAAATTGGAGCACTTGTATAGTTAGTTGAAATTTTTTAACCAAAACAGTTCCCACAACAATCCATTTAAAGGGAGTAATAAAAAATTAATATTATTATGTATATGGCTGCAAATCACATGCAATGCATGTCGCTAGTGGCACAGTTGCTGGATTGGGAAAGCGAAGGTCGCTGTTTGAAATAAGTGACGCGGCAGATCTGACCACTTCTGACGAATGCCCGATAAAGACGAAATAACCATTTTTTTACATTTTCTTATATTTTAACTACATTTGACATTTATACAGTGGATTGGTTTCTTCATTACTGAGAACTCGTCAAGTACGTCAAAGAACTTTTACGCCGAAGAGACTCGATCTTGAGACTCTATCCACTAAACAACTATTGTCGCATTCCACTGAAAGTTTTCAGCTATAAACAAATTTGTGTTTTTGATTATACTTTCCTTAAGATGGAGCCTATGTGGCAGCCATTTCGAACAAAAGTTCCAATTAGCCACCCGAAGTATGCCGTTATAGAACAGACAAAATACCACCTTGAGAAATAATATAAGATTGAAGGTTTATTCAAGCTCCATACACGCAAAAGTTTTAGACAGTACTTTACGTGCTACCAATAACAGCAACACGGATTAAGCGCAAAATTTGTTTATACAGAAAAATCAATTCAATATAATTTTCATATATATATATATCAATTATGTTGCGTTGTTAGGTCGTTTAATGTCACGTATAGGTGGTGTGTAAATGATTCCTCTAGAACTAACTGGCTTACGGAATATTACTGAACACAACAAGTTATATAAAAAATATACTGACATTATATTTCTATTTATTCTAAAAAAAATTTATTCAGAGCCAAATTTTAGAGAAGCCCAAAAGGGCTGACCTGGATATAAAAATCATTTTATAGGAAAGAAATATAACAATCTGCTGCTTTTATATATTTAACTGCTCGGATAATAAACATCAACCTCACAAGATAGATGCATTGAGAATCTATGTCCACGAAAAAAACATAATATAAAAATCAGCATCTTTGAAATATTTTACAAGTGGGACCTGGTAAATATTTTAACTGACCAAGTTAGGGGGATCTGCTCGAAGCACAAGGTAAATATAATTTTATAGCAAATCAATATATAATCTTATTTTTTAAGAATAAAATAAGACCGTACCCTGTTCAGAAAAGTCTATCGGAACCTACCTTTCAGAGTATATTTTTGCCCATCCATAATCAGGAGAAAAATAAGCTCCTTCGTGGAAAAAATCCTTCTAAATTCCAAGATAAACAGCCCATGGAACACACCGAGGATAATCATTTTGGACGCTATAAATCGAATGTCGTCCATCTCAACATTTTGAATTCAAATTTGAATTATAAAGTGAACCCAACAAACATTTCCATGCCACCAGAAGGAAAGACAGAATAAATTGTAAATATTTATGAAGCATTGTTGATAAAACAAAATAAGGCTGCGTCAAACATTCAAAACTCCATCAAAACCATATTGTTTTCGACCAGCCGAAAACAAGCAAAAATAAAATGTTTATTTTGCAAACTCTACAGGTCCTATCAGTGCAGAGATCACCAAATGCAGCTTTAGCTACAAAACTGACAACAAGAAATTCATATTGGCAGAAAATTCGACAACATACATTGTTTCCTCTAAGCAAAAATGGAACAACAGGTTGGCAAAAAGTAGAATTTATGCAATTGTCAATAACTACACATATCTGGGCAACGTTGCAGAAAGAGATCAATAAAGTTAAAGGGAATGAAATTTTCTAAATATGAGAAAGGTATAAATAAATATAAAATGATACTTATGAATAGAATTGTATCTCTAAATAAAAAAGAAATAAAATTATAATTATAGATATTAAATGAGATAAAATGTTAAATTAAATATATATAGAAACATCGATAAAAAGAATCTCAAAATTAATTATAAAAAATAGGTACTCAAATAAGCACAAATGCTTGCATGGATAAATAATAAAAACACATAAAAACAAGCATATCAATAAAGAAAAATAAAGTATACATACATTTATAAAGAGATATATATATATATATATATATATATATATATATATATATATATATATATATATATGGAAGGGTTTTATTCGATATGTGTGGTCATTATAAAATAAATGTGACATAAGGTATTAAATGCAAGTCGTCAAGGACACATATCAGAATTGCCGTGATCGGAGCACAAACTGCGACACATTTTCTTCGTTATCTTACCATTCATCAACTGTGCCACCCAAGACGCGCACTAGTGCAATTTTTTAGCTATATACCAGCTTATTTGTTTTGGTAGGTTTTCCATTCAAAGGGAGTTTATAAAATATTGCTTCGGACCTAAATATCCAACTGACCATCTCTAATCTGGCAATATGGAAGCTACTTTATGAGCGCCGAATACGGACGAAAGTGGTCTACTTTTTGAATTCAATTTGCTATCAAGTGTATTTTTTGTTTATTCTCGCAGCATACATAAACTAAAATCCTGCCATAATAACTTAATCCAATATCACTTCCTCTTCAATGATAAATAAACGGTTGCTATTGGAAACTTGAGGTCATAAGTGATTCAAAAAGGGCTCCAATCAACATAAGATTGGAACTAGCAGTAAACTGCACGAGGTGTGCACTTTGGTTAACGCAGTTGTTGGCTTACAAATTCTGCAGCGAATGTGTTCAAATTCGACCTCCCGTCGCGGCATTTTTGCCAAGTACTATATAAATTCCAATTGAAGAATACCTGGTCTACATGATGAATTTCATCTATTATAATATACAATGTGTAGTTTATAATGATTACATATATATATATATATATAATAGCATCAGGTAACAAAGGCAGTTCATTTCGTAGTCTGGTTCTGTCCTTATTAGAAATTGTAAAAGTTTCACCTTGAATTTGCTGCAAAAGTGATTCCAACCGGAGCAGATAGGTTAGAATATGACCTCCAATTTAGTAAATTATGCGACATGGTTGGCATAGTGGATATTTACTGACTCCGAATCAAATATGCTCCAGTTTCAGACCCATCCGCGGCAATTTCTGAACAGTACTTGAAACGTTCTTAATAAGCGGAAACCGTTCTACTTCATGAATTTCCTTTGCTCCCTGGTTCAATGTTCAATTTATACTGAAAACACATAAATAATCAAAATCCTCCCATTAGGCTTCAATTCAATATTGCTTCCACAAGTGGCATATTGTCTGTTGTGTAATAACAGATTGGGAGCCGCTAGTCATAACATATTCGAATTGGGTTTCACCTCAATGCAAAGCTAACCAGAAGCAGAAATTGGTATATAACTCCTAATTGTGTGTTGTTTGCAGAACAAGTGGCGTAGTAGATAAGGCCTCAGGCGTTCAAGCAAATGTTCTGCAATCCGAGGCTAGTCTGCGGCAAATTCTGGACAGTAGTTCAAGATATTCCAATATGGACGAATTCAGTCTAATGGACAAACGGCCCTTTCTGCCTGACTTAATGCTTAATTTATGCTAACAAAATACACAATCTATATCTTGTCTCTAGAATTTTATATATATATATATATATATATGTATTATTATTGAGAGAGAGAGGAAAAATTTTGAATTTGATTTATCTTAATTAATAAGAATCGTTTCTATTACAATCTGCGGCCAATGTTCCAGATTCCTTTTGAGCATTTTCTGTTTATCAAAGCATAAATATAGATTTTTACGCACAGTTACAGATCTATCTATAAATGCCACAATGCAGATCTCTTCCAACTCATTTCGACAATTCATAGACCGTGTTGTTTTTAGTAACAATTTTACTTTATTATTTAACACGAAATAAGACAAAATACAAATGACTTGAGAGGCCACTGCAATTAATATGCGTAATTTTTGCTTAAGCGTTCAATCGATAGTACTAATAGAAGCCAAGCTATATTGAATAAGAAACGTCACAAACAAATCTTGAAATGTAACAAAATTGTCATAAAAATGGCACATTCGGAATATACTGACAAATTAAAAATGAAAACCGATGGCGTATCATATCTGTTTAGGAGAAAAATTAATCCTGTGTTGCAGAATTTGAAAATAGACGTGGCTTAGATAGACGTGGCTTCGAAAAGTGATAACGAATCCAAAATACCAGCAGCAAATGCTAAATATAATATTGTTTTTCGACGTTACACGTCATTCATACGCCAACTTCCAATGAAATTCAAATTCTATCTTTGTTTTAATTGGTTAAATAATTAATTAGAAGTTGATTGGCTGCCCTTGCGAAACCAAGCCTATGCAAAGCGAAACATTTAACAATTAATACATTCATCCTCATCTGATTTCGCGAGCGTGGTGAGAACGTTCGTCCAAACATCCTCGTAGCTGTAATTGTTAAGCATTTTTAAGCCACATATTTCCATTGCTAGTTTATTTTTATTCCATATTTGCGTCAGCGGATGTTGCAATGCTTTATGAATCTTTTACTTCAGAATTTCATGATGCAAGTCGTGTCTGAGAGACGCTGTAGATACATTTAGCTCTCTGAAGGTTTATGCATTTCGACTGCTTACTCAATTGGCATGCTTAATTTATTTATCATAATTTGTTTTCTTATTTTAAATCTTTATTCCGCAATTTACCTAATACGATATGACCAACTATTCTGGATCAGTTTTTTGCGCACAAATTACGAGAGTTTATAACCTCATATTGAATATGAAGGGGTTTAGTTTTCAGTCCAGTAATTATTATTTTTAGTAATGTTATAAGTACGCATACTTTTTTATTGCCTGTCACGGCCCACAAATGAGCTGAACTCTTATCCGCTAATTAAAAGACTCAGTGGCTTTGTGCGATGTGTCAAACCAATTTTCTTTAGCTGTATGCGTACCAATCATGAGCCGTTTTGACATCATAACATAGCACAAGCATTGATCGATTTGGAATCGACATATCAGCTGCAGACTTACATACAAAATTTCGTTGCCATTCTCATCACACTAGAACGCCATGGATTCCACAGTGACCACAAATGTTTCAATCGTCTAACCAGAAGTACCTGCTACGCGAGGACGAGCCAACGGTTCTTTATGACTTTAATACTTTATACCGTCTATCGAATAAGATATTACCGAGATTTTGTGAATAATTTCGTTTTTCTGCATTTTTTCATTTATACGCCAGCCAGTTAAGTGAGATTTCTCTCAGTCTGGGAAATATAATTATACAGATCTATTTAAAATGTTTTAATTTATGGATTGCGCATAGAGCAGTGTTCTGAACGGTTTCAAACTTTGTCAATGAATAAAAATAAACAATTCAGCGGTCACTAAAAAAAAAAAAAAAAAAAAAAAAAAAAGAAAAAAAAAAAAAAAAAAAAAAAAAAAAAAAAAAAAAAAAAAAAAAAAAAAAAAAAAAAAAAAAAAAAAAAATAACAAAACTACCGCAAGTCGCAACGCACTGACGTGTTTCGATCTTCCATGATCATCATCAGAGTGCGACGGCATACTGACTATCGAGGATTGAACCGCATTGATTATATATGGAAATCAAATTTAGTTTTAGGCTTACTCCTCGATAGTCAGTTTGCCGTCGTACTCTGATGATAATAATGGATGGTCAGAACGCGTCAGTGCTTTGCGTCTGACAGGGTTTCGTTATGTTGTTCGACGACTGGTTAAATACGTTGGGATTGGTGTTTACTTCATGCTCGAAAACTTGATTTAAAGAATTGTTGCCACCACCCGCGCAATCAATTATTGTTTAATTTTCACAACTTGTTTCTATGAAATTCGAACTTGTTTAAATAAATAATTTAAATCTGACCGGCAACCTTGCCGAGACCAAACCTATATAACGCAATTAAACGAACATAGGTTGCACGGGCGATGATAGTAATTAGTTAAATCAAGGTTGCGAACATGATATAAACATCTGTCCCATTATGTACATACATATTTTCAGTATAAACTAAGCGTTATATAATGTAGGATAGGTAATTCTTCCAGTAAACCGGCTTCGTCCTATTATTAAGAACTCTTCACACAGTGTCCGGAATTTGCCGCGGACAACGCTCGGACCCGGGCATGTCTGCCTCAAAATCTTTTTCTCTAACCACTGAGCCAACCAAATGCAAATTATATATAAAGCGAAACGATTCCCTAGCATTTCAATTTCACTTGGCTGTGTGAGCGTGGTCAAAGCGCGTGGATGAATGTACGTTTGCTGCTACAATTTAAGGACGGACGCGCTGCATTTTACGTTGCTACGTCGACTGTGATTTTCTTCGTCGTCGGCCCACATGAAACCACAGCCACTGGAGGCGCACTACAAATATTCCAGAAATTTGCTAAACCGCCCATCAATATCTCAAATACAATAGAAGGCTATTTTAGAGCCATTCTGATGAAATCATTGGACAACCCATATGTAGCGTGACAGAATTCAGTTTAGTATCATACCTCCAGCATACTTACGTACAGTTGCATTACAGATTATTTATCATTTTTGTTCAGTTGAATAACTTTTTTCTTCTCATACGTTAAAAACTGTGAATTTACGTGCCACCGGAGAAATTTATATATATAAAGAAGAGTGTATATTCTTAGACAGTAGGCTAAATTTAAATTATTATTTCATATAATAATATACTGATATGAGATATATATATATATATATATATATATATATATATATATATATATATATATCATAAAATAAAGAACGTTTTTCTGAAATTGATAACATCAACATTTATTTATTATGTTAATTTTAAACAGTTTAAAAGCTTTTCGCTTTTGTAGCAAGCGTCAATAATAGTAAATATTGAGAGCGCCATTATTCTTTGCGAAATAAGATAAAAGCTGAAGCCGAAATGAAGTGATTGGAAGTTGTGTCATCTAAAAGAAATTTGTGGAATTCCACGAAATGCCTTGCATTAAAATTTTTTGTAACATTTTACCTTGCATTTCTGTATTGCATCAAGATTATTACCAAGGATATAAAACTTAATTTATGCCCCAAATTACTTAAATAATATTCTTCTAGATATTTTAATTTATGCCCTTCTACATATTTATTTCTTTGTGATATATTGACTAGCACGAGATATCGGTAGATAAATTTACTACAATTTGAATAACAATTCTTAAATCGACGTTACCTATGTCGTACAACACCGTAGTTAATTAAGTGAAAGTACTTATTTCGAAATCACCATATTTACATTTATGTGTAGATAAATATGGCTAATGAGAACTAAAGCCACATTTATTCAAACCCTTTTTATCTGGCCTCGAGCGACGTCGATCTTCATATTTATATGGTTCAGATTAAATATATGTTATTGATATATTCTTTGTTAAATATAACTGTGAATTATTCATGCATATTTTCTATATGACATAATTAGACACATTTAGTATCTAATAGGTGCAGAAGATCACAAGGTTTAAAAGAATAATGTCACTTTTGCACTTTGTAAGTGTGCTGACAGAATTTATTGATTACAATAGAAGAAAAATTATTGTTAAAAATTTTATCATCGCACGATTATTAGGATTTCTATTGTAAAAAATGTGTTTAAGGAAAAGGTGCAGTTGAATGATATGTTTTAATTAACAATCTTCCAATTTATTTCGCATACACATCCTCTAATCAAAGAACGTCTATTTTATAGTTATAAATATCACAAACATCCTTGAATTTATGGGTATAATTGCAAATAATTCTAGAATTCAAAGTACCCCTTCCATGTGCTAAAAGAAAAAGATAATTTATCCGTTTCGTTCTCATGTTCTACAAATGAACGTCTATTTATAAATAAATTAAAAGCCAAGGCACAATAGAAAATTTAAACGTGTAGAAGATGAGAAATATGGGAACAAATAATCAATTGCGTGCAGCACATCGAGTTAAAGTTCATTGCGCGAACTTGCTTCATTTGTTCGAATAAATTCGGCTACAGCTTGTTTATCAACAAAGCTTCTTATTTTGTTAAATTGTATTGCTTATATATTTATATGTGGCGAAAGGTGCAACCAATTAATGTTCGTGACTGCATAGAAATTGTGCAGCCAACATTTCCGGTCAAGTTCAATGTATACGAAACTGCTAGAGGTGAGAGCCGCATATCTAACTTTGATTTCCATATATATTCAATGCGGTTTGCCGTCGTACTCCGATGATGATCATGGAAGGTCGAAACGCGTCAGTGCGTTCCGGCTGGCGGTGGTTTTGTTATGTTGTACGACGACTGGTTAAATACAATAGGATTGGTGTTTTCTTCAAGCTTGCAAACTTGATTTTAAAAATCGTTACCACCACCCGCGCAATCAATTAGTTTTTAATTGTATTACCTAACTAAGAAACTGTTTTATGGCATTATCATTATTTCAAACCTTGGCTTTTTCATCTGGTACAATAATTTTAATTTTGGGTTGCTTATTTTAAAAACAGTTTCATTCTTTTGTATTGTTATTCATTTTTAAATCATGTTTGTGTACTTTTGATTGCGGTTTTAAGTCGTTTTAGTCATTTTTCCCTTGTGATCTGCTGATGACCCTGGAAGGTCGAAATGCTTTAAAATGTGTGATTAATATTAGCTTTGCTGTGATGCTACCGGTTCGATATTATTGGATTGGTGCTTTATCTGAGGCTCGCAAATTTTATTTAAGGAACTGTTACTACCACTCACGCAATCAATGGCTGTTAATTGTCTTAGGTTGTCTAAAAGAATATTAATTTGGTCAAAATCAGCCCAGAGTTTTCTGATCTTCTATTTAAAATTATAAGTTGTGGAAAAGTTTAAAGATGTTTGTACAATTAATAAATAGGCGAAATCATTTTACGGAAGAAGCTCAGCAAACCTCACTTAAATAAAAAAAATAAATCAATTTACCAGACAAAGTTTGCGTCATAGTTGGTCATATCCTGCAATTATTGTGGCTAGTGGTTAATTTATAAAGATCTGTGCGGGTGAACACAAATACCACATCATTCGTAATATGCCTTAAATAACCATTTCTTTCTATTAAATTCTGATAATTTAACCAAGGAAGGCGCAGTTGTTCAATAAAAAATATATTATGGTTTGGCAGATGGATTGCGTTATCTGTGTTCTACAAATTTAGTTTTTTTCAAAAAAACAAATTACCTGAGAAAGTTTAACGAAGCATAATTTAGCGAGCTGAACTCATCTTATAGATCGGTTTTATGCTCAGTGGACACTCACTATTAATTTCAAGAATTAACATTTCCGAGATTTTAACATGAAACATTTCGTTCCGAGACAATCAATTCAAGCAATATATCACGCATTTGACACAACGAATGCAGTTTTTAGTTCTCAGAACGGAACGGGTCTAGTAAATGAGGAGTGCTCGATTTGAGTCAAACTGGTATACGAGGTGAATGGCGTTTGTTATCATATAGAATATTTGACTTATAGCGACAACATTTATGCAAATACAAAAATCTTGCCATAATGCTATAATCCAATATTATTTCCCCAGATGGCAAGATGAATACTGCATTGGTATATGGAGGTAGCCATTTAAATTATTAGGTCGAAATCAATGTTAGATTACCTTCACCTAAAAGAATATATCATTGGAAAACCAACTGATATATAATTGCAAATTGTGTGTAAACCCTAATTTGGCTTGCACAGTGGATGATTTAAAATAAAACGAAGCTAACGTGCCTCAATGTGAGCCCCAATCACGCAACTCGGCAATTTTCTTGATGTGTCCCCAATTAGAAAAAAACAGCTTTACATGATGAATTACATTTGCTAATTCGTGCAATATTTATTTAACACTGGCAAGCAAATATATAATAAAATCCTATCATAAAAGTTTAATATATATATATATATATATATATAGCATATATATATATGCTCTTATATATATATATATAGTTCAAAAGAGAGAAAAGAGAAACATCAAGTAGATTGTATGGACAAAAAATTGCATAGTTTATTCTAGCAGAAGGTATATATAGTCATTGGGCAGACTTGGTGATGCACATATTGATTGGTTTTTCCATTATTTCACACACACACCCTCTCGCTCTCCATGTTTACAATTTTATATTTTGTTTGTTCTTCCAATTTATATGCAAAGAGATTTTCATTTGTAGATACTTGAGAAGAATATTAGAAAGAAACGGTTGTTATATCTGATAAAATTTATGGAACGAGTACTATAAATTTTATTAAGGCTCGCACTCCAAAAGAATATAATATATAATTATAGAAACGTAATTCATCATTGTTACACTCGCCAAATGGACATATTTTCTGCCCATAAGTTAAGATTCAAACTTGAAAGTCAATAGTTGAAAAGAGGAACTGAAAACAATCCTGTGTCAGTCACAACATGGATAAGGAAATTATGCGCTACACTGTATGGGACCAATTTATTTAAAAAAAACTATGTTTAGGTGTTAAATATTACGCTGGTGCATATTTATTAATATGAAAAGATGATAAGCAATCCGTAAGGTAAACGGCTATCATTTCTTTCATAAAATACTTCAATACCACTTTGTAATTCCCAAATGTGTTTGATTTAAAGTTTCGCATCATTTGAATGCCTAAGTTATATCTTAAAAAATTTTTCATAATTTTTAAGTTCATTCGTGATTTAAATAAATTTAAATATGTACTAATAAGCATGAAAATGAAAGTAAAAGCAATTCTACTTTTTGTTTTGCGCACCGATAATTTCGAATGTATAGAGGAGTTAAATTGTAGTAAAAGTAACAGAGAAATACTTAGAGTCAGAATTAGACATGATAGAAAGTTAGATGATTTAGGCATTTAGAGACATTCAAGTATATTTTATCAGTTCAGTCATGGCAAACCATGTAGTCAATCTGTCCACAATAAATCATAATGTAGATAAATTTGAATTGCTTAACTGTGGGTGGAACATGACAATTCCAAATGAGAGTTAGCCAAGGTATGAGATAATTATGGAGGCAGTTAAAAGGTGCAAGGCTTTCTGATGAGGATAAGGTCAAATCTAAAATGGAAGAAGCCAAAATTAATTTACTATTATTTTTTTAATCTACTTGTATATGTTAATGTAGATCCCTTATTTATTTGAAATAGTATTATTTACCTTTTATCTTAATAATCCTTTTTCTGGATAAGAGCAATCATTCGTTGGGTAATTGCCTTAATTATCTCGTCTGACCTTCATATATTTTAACCTTGTACCCTTACTAAGCTTTTAATTTACTGTATTTTGTATCATATAAACCAGCAAGAATTTATTCTAACCATTGACATCACCCTTAAATCTAATTTTTGCATATTAAGAATTTAAAATCAAGTCTGAAGTTAGCAAGGCGCTTATTAAGACTCTCTCACTTTAGCTTCTCCTAGATGGTTGGACACGTGTATGTAATTAGATTTAACCAAATAATGTACACTTTTATACATACACAGAAAGTCATACTCGATATGCGCCTATATAGTGCAACGTCTTTATTTATTTCTATACTAGGCAGCCATTTTTATGAAAGTATTAGTTTAAATGAAATTTGACACTTGATTTATTAAATGAAGATTACTTTTGCGAACCTGGATTAATTGAAATTACCTGATCTGAGTTTTGATTAACGCAGCTTTCATTGTTCCAGTAGTTTTCTTTTGGCAAGATATTTCAGCTAAACTTACCGATAGCCTTCATCAGTGCAATATGCCTCACAAGTTTAACAAACGAAACTAATGAAGCAAGCCCTAACGCAGCTTTCATTGTTCCAGTAGTTTACTTTTGGCAAGATATTTCGGCTAAATTTACAGATAGCCTTCATCAGTTGCAATGTGCCTCACAAGTTTAACAAACGAAACTAATGATTAACGATGAAATGAAACTAATTGGCTTGCTTCATTAGTTTCGTTTGTTAAACTTGTGAGGCATATTGCAACTTATAAAGGCTATCGGTAAACTTAGCTGAAATATCTTGCCAAAAGAAAACTACTGGAACAATGAAAGCTGCGTTAATCAAAACGCAGATCAGGTAACTTGATTTATTAGTTTTTATTTTTTTGTATAGTAAAATGTGGACTGATCAAGGTATCCGAAAATTGTACCAAAATAATCCGTAGAGAATAAGAACTTGGAACAGTCCTAGGTTACTCAGAACTGCGACCAGGTAGTTATGCAATAACCAGTATTTCCACAATTTTTTAAAACGACCCCGACATTGTTAATTCATCGGTTCAGTTACAAGTACCAATATGGATGCCACGAAAGAACAAACCAACAGTAAATTTTAATGAAGTTTGCGATCTTGATATAAAAATCTGATCCATTATGTACATAATGTATAAAATAAGTATTTTATAGTGTGAAAAAGGCAATTCATCCATACATGTGTTTGAGGAATTCTATTACTTCAGCCTTTGGACAATCTTTGTTCTGTAAACCAAATATCTGTGGGTATTGTCCACGACAGATGACATTCATTCTACTGAAGGATTACTTGATAGTGAGGACCCGATACTATAGTGAATGTTGTGTACTGGTTACCATGCTTGCGATTGAACATTTTGACTGTAGCAGATTTTTGCTTTGGCTAACTGACTTGAGAACATCAAATACTATTTAAAATTTCTTGTAATTTACACTGGATCGTAAATATCATCTCATATATATTGCGATCTATTAATGTATAAAATGACTAAGATTAATTAAATCAACTTTAAAATGATGTTTTAGCGCTACTTAGTTGCTTTAAAATAGTGCAATTAAATTTTTAATAAAGATATTTTCTTATTCAAATATCAGGTGATAGTTTCTAATATGTGACATGAAGCTTGTATGTTCTATTTACTATGAAATTTAATAATATACTATAAAATATCGAAATCGATAAAGGAAAAAATAGATCTAAATTTTTTCGCTAAATTTTTATGGAAGTCGTATTTCCTTCCATTGACAAACATTTTACCTTTGTTTGTTGATATTCAAATGTAAAATTGATATTTCTAATTATCGTAATTTGCCCTCCACTAATATAAACTAATATTATAGACAAATAGCAATTTATTTCTTTTTTTAAAAACTTTATTAATAAGTGGTACATAATAAAAACTAATAAAAATTACGATGCAAAAATTATTAGAAGTTAATAGCAATTTGTAACACATTTTATAATAAGAAATATTCGGGCGCAAAATAATAAGTTAACTAAATGTTCTTCTTTTCCATGGTTATTTTGCACATTTTGTATGTAATTGCGACCAACATCAAATGATATTCACAGGATTTTTTACAGAAGCGAGAATATTATACTCTCATAAAACGATATTCCATTGTTAGGCACGGCAAGATTCCATATGCCTAAAATATGTTTTATAGTTATTGCTTAATATAAATACGCTAGTATCAAACTAGTTCTATGGGTTTTCTACTAGCGGACTGCAAAAGTCAATAACAGCTTGGTATTGACTGCCCAGTCTAAATGCAAATTTAAGCGAAATATAATTGCCAAACAGGTATTTGCATAAAAGAAGTATTTCAAATTTTGGTGTTGCATTTGAATATTTTAAATAACGCATAGCTAAGTCCACATTTTTCAATCTTAAGAAATTAACGCTAGACGAAACTATTTTAATCGAACAATGAAATGGACGACCGTCCTGTCGATCCAAATACTAATTAATAAATATCAGCAGGGATAATTTGTTGAGTGTATAACAGCTCTTTCTTTGAAATAGAATGTTTCTGGCAACAATGAAAAATAATGATGTAGTAACACTGAGGAAAAAACATCGGGCGTGTGAACGTAAACGACGTTTTAATCATTATAACTATGTGCGAATTTGCATGTTATGCTGACGAACTATGGAAAAAAACAAGGAAAACTGAACATTTAAGACGCTCATTGTTTTATACAATTAAACAATAATTGATTGTACAGGTGGTGGCAACAATTATTCTTTTTCAAGTTTGAAAACTTGAAGTAAACACCAATCCCATAGGATTTAATCAGTCGTCGAACAACATGGCAAAACTACCGCCAGTCGCACGCACTGACGCGTTTCGACCTTCCGTGATCATCATCAGAATACGACGGGAAACTGACAATCGAGGATAAGACCTCAATAAATATATATGGAAACCAAAATCAGATATGCCGCTGTCACCTCTTAAAGCCTTACATACATTGTACTTGACTAGATATGTCGGCTGTACTATTTCATTGCAGTCACAAACATTAACCTTTTACAGCTATTGTCACACACATATATAGGCAATACAATTAAACAATCAACGATAGCGCGGGTGGTGGTAACAATTCTTTAAAACAAGTTTGCAATCTTAAAGTAAATACCAATCCCATTTTATATTTAACCAATCGTCTCAGTTTAATGTATGACAATATTGGTACGAATTCCCTTTATCTTAATCGTTGCGGTAAATGCGAAATTGAATTTCATGCTTGGTTTATGCTGATTTCATCTTTGAATAGACTAACTGTTCAATGTGCACACCGTACCCAATTCAGGCATATTTAGGAGTCCTTTTGCCGACTGTTATTATCGAATTTTAATAGGTGCATAATAATTTAGAAAAATCAATATGGTATATTTAATTAATCTAAGTAAATAAAAGAAATATAAGTTATCCGGCAAATAAATTTGCTACAACTGATAGATGTTCACCGCATTAATTAAACTAACATTATTAAAGCTCAAAATAAAATTTTATCTTCACGCAAAGATGCAATTGGTATTTTAAATTGACAAATTTCAAGATTTCTCCAAGTTAAAATTGAAATGCATAATGAATCATGTATTACGGGGAGCTGTTGGACAATAAATAAGCAGAGAATTTAAAGAAAAGGTAAGTGTGAAATTTGTCTATTTAAAGACATTTAAAAAACCTTTTATACGACTAAATAAATACCATTTTCATTGGTATTATGTAGTACAATTCGTTTTGGAACACACTATAACAATCAGCAATAAATTGAGGATAATACATTTCTCAAAATATGCCAAAGCGAATTGTTGAAAATAAAAATCTGAATTGAGCATTCGAACAGATTAAATAATTATTTTCATAAAAATGCGCTCAACTTCTGTTTTTATCATAAAAATTAAACGTTTAGCCAACTAACTGCCCCTAAAATATATTAATTCCACCATTAACAATAATGAACAACATTATATTTAACGACAATACACTTTATTATAAAATATTACCCAATACTACTCTATACTACAAAATAAAATACCGAAATATATTATGCAGTATTAAACTATAATATAATATAACATAATGTAATATACTAAAATATAATATGATACTAAAATGTATTAAATTTTAAAGTACTACACTATACTATGTAATACCAAACGATTCAACACTATACTAACCTGTATAAAAGGAAATGTTACCACACCATAATAAAGTATATTCTCCTATAGTATACAAAGATATACAACGTTTGAAATATAATATACCGTACTATACAATAATATAAAACACCATACGAACAAATACTAAATTATAATAAAAATATAACACCAATCTACATTATACTTAACTATAATATGGCAAACTACATAATAAATTACAATATTAAATTATATTATATTTCAATATGCGATAAAATACTACACTATGACATTCCGATATACATTATTCTGTACGATAATATAATATACAATACTACTCTATAGCACAATATGATATATTACGATATGCTTTACCATACTATAATATACTATACCGAAATAAAAATTTGTATATTATACAGTATAAAGCTACACTAAACACAACTACATTAGATAATACCATATTATACCATACTGTACAATACTATAATACACTTTACTATACTATAGTATACTATACAATACTGTACTATACTATATTAAACTATATTATTATACTTTATACTGATCTATAATATATTATACTATACTATACTATACTATACTATACTATACTATACTATACTATACTATACTATACTATACTATACTATACTATACTATACTATACTATACTATACTATACTATACTATACTATACTATACTATACTATACTATACTATACTATACTATACTATACTATACTATACTATACTATACTATACTATACTATACTATACTATACTATACTATACTATACTATACTATACTATACTATACTATACTATACTATACTATACTATACTATACTATACTATACTATACTATACTATACTATACTATACTATACTATACTATACTATACTATACTATACTATACTATACTATACTATACTATACTATACTATACTATACTATACTATACTATACTATACTATACTATACTATACTATACTATACTATACTATACTATACTATACTATACTATACTATACTATACTATACTATACTATACTATACTATACTATACTATACTATACTATACTATACTATACTATACTATACTATACTATACTATACTATACTATACTATACTATACTATACTATACTATACTATACTATACTATACTATACTATACTATACTATACTATACTATACTATACTATACTATACTATACTATACTATACTATACTATACTATACTATACTATACTATACTATACTATACTATACTATACTATACTATACTATACTATACTATACTATACTATACTATACTATACTATACTATACTATACTATACTATACTATACTATACTATACTATACTATACTATACTATACTATACTATACTATACTATACTATACTATACTATACTATACTATACTATACTATACTATACTATACTATACTATACTATACTATACTATACTATACTATACTATACTATACTATACTATACTATACTATACTATACTATACTATACTATACTATACTATACTATACTATACTATACTATACTATACTACTATACTATACTATACTATACTATACTATACTATACTATACTATACTATACTATACTATACTATACTATACTATACTATACTATACTATACTATACTATACTATACTATACTATACTATACTATACTATACTATACTATACTATACTATACTATACTATACTATACTATACTATACTATACTATACTATACTATACTATACTATACTATACTATACTATACTATACTATACTATACTATACTATATATACTATACTATACTATACTATACTATACTATACTATACTATACTATACTATACTATACTATACTATACTATACTATACTATACTATACTATACTATACTATACTATACTATACTATACTATACTATACTATACTATACTATACTATACTATACTATACTATACTATACTATACTATACTATACTATACTATACTATACTATACTATACTATACTATACTATACTATACTATACTATACTATACTATACTATACTATACTATACTATACTATACTATACTATACTATACTATACTATACTATACTATACTATACTATACTATACTATACTATACTATACTATACTATACTATACTATACTATACTATACTATACTATACTATACTATACTATACTATACTATACTATACTATACTATACTATACTATACTATACTATACTATACTATACTATACTATACTATACTATACTATACTATACTATACTATACTATACTATACTATACTATACTATACTATACTATACTATACTATACTATACTATACTATACTATACTATTCTATACTATACTATACTATACTATACTATACTATACTATACTATTATTTCTTTATCTTCATTTTTGTTTATTTATATTTAATTATTTTCTCTAGTAACGTATTCCATTCTCTTCCTTTTTATCCCATTTCATTCTTAATTATTCTTCTCTAATCTACTATGTTCCTTCCTACACTTTCAATCGTGTAAATTTTAATCAACATTTTTTTGCTTCTTTTTGATACCACTCTATGACAAATTTTTAAATACTATTATAATCTTTTGTTTTCCGTCAATTATGGGTAATTCATTTTGATTTTATAATGACCTCTGTATCGTTCATTTCTATTCTAGTTTTGTATAATCGCGTAACATAATTTATAATATCATACGAGTTTATTAATTAGCATGTCATTTTATATAATATACTATTATATTATATCATATATCATATCATATAATACCATATCTTATCATATCATATCATATCATGTTATATAATATCATATCATATCATATCATACCATATCATATCATATCATATCATATCATATCATATCATATCATATCATATCATAACTTACCATACCATATCATATGAAAAAAGTTATGAATTTTATTTTCGATTCTTACCGTTTGGATTGTATGGCCTATGGAATCTGTAATTTGACGTCACAATGTTGATATTTGTACCGTATAGTGTGCATGTTATCTATTTTTATGAACACCTGTTACTCCAATAAATCCATATACTCTAGCCTTAATCGATATCAGTTTTCACATTTCACGGTAAGTATGACATTATTGAATTCAATATATAACAGTTATATACGGTTTTTACGGAGAACATATATATACATATATATGCAAGTATGTATTAGGTGTTGCGAACCTAGTAACAAATTAGTTCAGTTGAGCATAGAAGGATAAAACAAAAACCACATGAACGGAAAGTATAATCTCATGCACTTTTGTTTCGTGCTTACTGGCGACTCATCAGTTAGTATCCTTTACAAACTGGCTTTATATTTTATATAGAGTGAATTAGCGTTGAATTCGCATTTTCGAGACTTTATATGATGTTAGCTTCACTGCTGCAGATTTACACAGTCGTCAAGGAGACTGTATCGTCCTATTATCCTACAATCCTCACACAAATATATAGTGGATAAAGGGCGTGATACCGGCTCCTACTGATGAGTCGTCAGTAAGCACGAAACAAATGTGCATCAGATTATACTTTTCGTTCATGCTGTCTTTGGTTTATCCGTCTGGTCTGAACTGAACTAATTGGTTACTAGTTTCGCAGCACCTAATACATACTTGTAAAATAGCTTGTTTAAATTCTGAATTCTAGCAATCAGTAACACTTTTCTTGGTTTCTTGTCATCGGATTATAAAATATTTTTCTTGATGCCGTCGATTGTTATGTTTAATAATGTTCTTTAATCAAAACGCATGCGTTATTTATGTTATGAATCTAAAAATTTCACTGTGTATTCAGTCGAGTTGCACTTGTTTCGCGGTGTTCAATTATTGATTATTCTGACGGAGCCTAGTAAGATGCTGAAATTAATAACGTTTTAGGGTTGCATTTTTATCCGAAACACTGAAGTGTATTGGTGAACGTCTGTTCAATAAGAAAAAAATTGCTCCATCGCATTACAGCCGCCTCGTCAAGCAAGCCCAAGTCGACCATCCCATCTGGAACGATGAATGCTCCATTCTCAATAAAGTAGACCGACTCTTTAGCGCCATTTACCAATGGGATTTAGAGACTGCCAAATTTCAAAACATGTATGGTCTACATAACAACATTTTTCACTTTTTTTGAAAATAATTCAGTATTTAGTCTATAAAAGCATATTTATAGTTAACTGGTAAGTCAAAATTCATACAAGAAATGATCAATTAATTCCATACCATTCTTCCCTTCAGTCTGCATCAACCTAGGTTATCCAGATATAATGAAATTGCTCAAATAAATTTACTCACACTATGTAGCCATTGTGAAATGTTTAAATATTAAAATGCAATTAACATTCATACCGCTTGAAACTTGGATGGTCAAAATAAATGGTAAACATATCTAGATTGTTCCTGGCACATCTAACCCATAAGCCCACAATCGATGTGCAGTTCATCGTAAGTTAAACAGAAAAAATAACTGAGCAGTGGGCATTCGTAATAAACGGATAAAATTAACATGATAATGACTAGCCTGTAGGCGTTTAAAAAAGCCGATACATTTTACCTGGAAAATCATCAATCAAACGCGAGACAGAACGGAGTAGCGTAAACTTGTATAAGCAAAACCAGCCACCGTGGCTATACTGAATCTTTGTTCAAAAAGGTGTCATTAATAAACGCAAAAGCAGAAGCGACGCTGTTACACGATGTAGAAGCTGCCCTGTAACGATTCCTGGCTTGGCCCTTGTTGTATTGGTCGACGCCTGTTCAGCCAGCACATGTTACTCAATCCACCTTTGGTCGACACGACCTCATAGACTACCTTCTATACTTCAGGCCAATTCTCATCCACTCTATCAAGCCAGAACGTCTGCCCCAGTCCCAATGAATAAGGAAGACACTTTAATGTTTTTTATAATTAGATTTAGCGACTTATACGTACACTTTTCAAGCAAAACACAAACCAACTCAAAGCATATCGGGTATCTAGTTGCTGTTTTAAACAAAATAAAAAGGAAATTCTGTACCCAATTGCCCATCTTAAATTTGACAATTTGATGGCTAGTCCAAACAGCTTTCTGCACTTCACGTTCACGTGTCATACACAATGATTGCATCCATTTTGCTTGAAGCAATTTTTGACAATTCAACAGGTGCTCGACATTGCTGTAAGTTCCTTTATTCAGCTTTCTTCTGTCAAAACTGCTCTGAAATGAACTGCCCTATTAAATGTGAAATCCTGCTCGAAATACCCTTTGTGGATTAATTCACTTTTGATATTTAAGTCATATTGGATTACTCGAGTGGCAAATTGTACACATGTGGAATGAATTACCAAATTTAAACGAAAAATAAAGCTCTGTGTGAACACGTAGCATTTGATAAATTTTTGATGTGTGTGTGCGTGTGTGTGCGATTGTGTGTGCATTTTTGGGAACGTTTTGTTTATTTATTTATATTTATTAAGTAGAAGACAATGATTTATTGCTGCATTATCATAATTTGCCGAATCGTTATTCTCTAATTAACGACACGTGTAAAATAGGCTTTCAAAAAAAATTGATGTCTACAATGTGTGTTAACAGGTGACATTTTTTATGCATATAATTTTGCAAAATCATACACATACCGGAAAATGGAAGTGCGACTACTGTCCAAATTGACATACAAAAAATCATAATATAAATAAATTAATTAACGAATTTCAATTTAGGCTGAGGGTCAGTTAATTTTAGTGATTTTGGTTTCTTTTGACTATACGAAACGCAGTTTCGGCGAAAACACGCAGAACCTCAGATCATCAAATAAACTTTTACGATTAAATTTTATTTAAAATTAGACTATCAACATCCTCCTTAGCAATCTTTTGAAAAGATAAAATCAATTTTTTAAATCAAGTTTTCGAGCTTGATATTAAGATTAAAAACTTTATATCTAATCAGTCGCTCAACATAACAAAACTAACGTCCGTCATATGCACGGACGCTTTTCGACAGTCCATCATCATCACCATCATCATCATCACCATCATCATCATCATCATCATCATCATCATCAGATGACGACAAACGAATTGTTATTACCACCTGCGAAATCAAAAATTGTTAAACGAAAAAGGTTTTCGTTCTACAAACCTGTGTAGTATTCAGAAAATATTCATTAATAAAACAAATGAGTACTGGTGAGATGTTTTTTCACTTTTACCTGTAATGTACACAATTTGTTCAGAGTAATATTCAACATTAAATTGTAAAGTTTTTAGCTAATAATTATGCATAAGCTAAACTGGCATTTCTATAAGCAAAAACGTAAGAACACAAAAATTTGTAGTTAGTAATTAAATTGATATACGATCATTTTAATTATGGTGTCATGCAGAGTTACTCAAGGCATGTACTATTATGATTTAACTTTTTGATGTAAATGAGTTGAAGTAAATACCGATTAATATATGTAGAGGTGAAACAGAACGCTTGAACAAAAAAAAACAGTAGAAGTATTTAATTTTTAACTACCGTTTAATTAATTCTAAAAAAAATTAAAATAAATCGATGGCGTAAAAGAACTGGGAACACCAAACTTATTACATGTGCGTAGCTAATTGATGGCTACACTTCCGACAGACTATCCTGAAATGGCTCAAAAATCGTCCAAAAAAAGAAATTGTAGTAGTCATACATTTCAAGTGCGAATAAACATTTTTACCAATAAAATGTGCATATCTTTAATTATGCCTTTCTTACTAAGTCAGATAACACGTTGAAAATATTTTGCTGCAGATAGATTTTGACACCTAAGATTAGACTCGAACTATCTTTATAAAGTCTGTTCCAATTTACGAGGAATTTCAAATTTCGAAAGCATGTATGCTAGCAACTAATCTGTGCTTGATAGATTTCTATTAATGAGGACATCAGTGAGAACTAAATTTGGAAAAATATCTTCGACACTCACAAACACTTAAAGTTCCTCCATGAACATTTTTTCAATCTAAATCAGGCCCGTTTCATT
The DNA here is from genome assembly GCA_029291075.1 of Eudiplozoon nipponicum. Taxonomy (NCBI): domain Eukaryota; kingdom Metazoa; phylum Platyhelminthes; class Monogenea; order Mazocraeidea; family Diplozoidae; genus Eudiplozoon; species Eudiplozoon nipponicum. The sequence goes on from JAQBSW010002913.1 coordinate 22,517, forward strand.
TTTCCAGGCTTTATCTCCAGTGAATTTGGATCTACACTTGGCAATATTTGAAAAAATATTCTTGAACATGATTTGAAATTTTAGAAATGAAGTGAGTGAACAGGTAGATGAGCGAAACTTTTGCCTGGTCGACTACCACTAGTTATCATATTCGCAAAGTTGAAGTTAATAAATAAGAACGTAACATTAGCAATGTGGACTTGTGGCATATAATACTTTCAACGACATAGGTTTAATCGACGTTGTATTTTATGGAAACGTTGAAGTTATCCGACAAAATATACATGAATTATTTTACAAACATATATATATATATATATATATATATATATATATATATGGCATACATACGGTAAAATAGAATCTCGGCGCGGACGTCAATTTAAGAGATCTTCTCTAGTTGTAAATGTGATAGCAATCTAGGAAGCCTTGTCATAGTCTGAAGGCTACTTTCGATGTTTACTTTTGTCTAAATCACTCATTTTTAGAATAAACCCCAGAAATCAAAACACCAAAATGTTTGGTACACAAACGTTTATCTGATTAGCCATAAGGAGACACTAAATACTGACAAAGATCATAATTCTACACTCATCAAATCTGCGCTTGACTATGCTTGCAATAAAATTAGAAAGAGTTACTGTGGACGAATTGACCTAAACGTACATTTTTTTTTAAATGACAAAATAATTACGAATAAATGGTAATGACACATTAAATATCAATTCTATCCATGCAGGAATACAAATGCTTCTAGGAAGCGTCTACGTAAATGTGCCTGGATACATTACTCATCAAAAAATTTTACGTCTTTTACGTGAAGATTAAATCAAACTAGTCGATTGCGTCTTGTTATCAATTCTGAGTATACTCTAAAGTTGTTTTTGTTATGTCACGTTGCTTTTGATGTTCTAACGTTCAAGGTGTCAGGTGAGTCGGCGGGGACACAATTTCTTGACCGTTATCATTTCCTATTATAATTGAGATTTGAATTCGGGACTCAAATGCAGGCTTCAATCGATCATTAGTAACTGGTTTATGACTTCTATTGTAGGTGATAGCCGAAATGTTGGGACCTCTACTTATTATCTGGTGAGTCCAGGTAGACTTTGGCTTTGGAATGGACTGTACAGCGATTACTTTTACATAAAATTGGTTACATGTTTCTGTGGCTTTGGAGGTAAAAAAAACTGTGGATGGTGTCCCCTAGTGAGTTGCGGAGACGAACTGTTTATATCACGTTCAAGTTGTTGTGTCGTGGCGCGCAATAATTTTCACTGAAGCGACGCAAAATTTTATTTTAATATTCTTTATATTTGCAAAACTGTTGATAATTTCACGTACTCGTGAATGAGCAGATTCAAACCGAGTGCGATCGCCTTTGCCAACAAAGGTATACACAATTAAATTCCTGACTGGATCTAGCAAGGTGACTTTGATTGTATCAATTATCAGTCAATACTTTGGAAAAAAATTCTAGGCCAAATAAAAAATATCGCACATCCGTGATTACAAACTTCGACCTAGTGAAGCTGAAATTTGTCAGGCCAAGTGTTTTAATTGATCGACCATTGGCGTTCTTTAATAATACATCTCTGCTGCATTTTACTAGGAAACTTTGATATAGGGGGCACCAGTATTTATCCAAAACGCTATCTGTAGGAGCGAAATGATAACAAAAATCAAAGTCGCATTTAGTTGAATAACAAAAGTAATAAGTGTCGACCTTATTTCCTCCGTACATTTCTGTCTGCAACTCGGATTTTCGTTGTTCAGCCATAGAGAAAACGCACATAGTATGTCAACAGGGCTAGTATGTGTCCAATTTCTGGTGCATATCTGTAGTGACCGATATAGAATACGTCCAGCTGTCGGTGGAACAATTCTAGATTTTCCGCGTGCTGGTCTCTGTATGATGTGAAGCTACCTGTGCGATAAATGGCTGCGATCTTATGGACGTTACAATTAGGGACTAGGACTATGCGTACGGAACAATGAGGACCTGGGTTCTTGCCGAAAATGTGATGAGGGACTGTTGGCTTAATGACGCGTTGCTGAACATCTTATAGAAACAGACTCATTTATGTAATTTCTTTTCGTTGCGGTTTGGCCAGGTGTGGTAAGCCAATGGCTGTGTGACGACCTCAGAGAATGATTCTAGTGAACTCGAAGCCTTGAATTCAAAATATGCATTTGTTGAATCTCTAGCTCGAGCAGAATATTTCATCCTTGAAAAGTTAACTGTCTTAATGAAACAACGACCTTGGGCGATGAAATTTAACGTAGACACCAGCGAATCATTTGCTTGACGATAAGGTGGCCCAAACGGTGTCTTGTATCTGCGGAATTGTTGCTGAACTTGAATGCAATTAGTGTGCGAACCGATGTTCCATTCCCACGATTGACAAGTAACTTCGTGTCTCCGGAAGAGAAATCAAGCAGTTTTTATCGATTTCACGTAATTAATTCATTGGCAGAAGCAAGAGTTTCCGAGAACACACTACAACAACTTCGGAAAATATACGTAATGGGAAAAGAATGGATTCAAGGTTCGAGTTATATTTGGGTGCCGCTCTAACATATCTTCTCTAGTAAGGTGATTGCTAGCGATCAAGAAAGCCTCGCCTAGTCTGAAGGCAACTTGTTATTGTTGCGTCAATCTAGATCACTACGATAAACTCTAAGAAAATCCTGAGCAATCAGAACACCAAACTGTTTTCTATACAAACCTTTATTGAACATGTAGAAATTTATAATTAATAAAACCTGCTTATGCATTATGTGACACGGCAAATTATGATAAATAGACTGCCTGTGATTTGTTAAATGCTTAAATTAAATTTAAGTCGCGCACACTAAATTTGAAGCGGAAAATTCTTCCGTGTAATAGTTAATTTTGTTATGTCAACAAATGATATAACAAGTCATTAATTGCCTTTGTTTAGGTTTCATCAAGTAACAGTTAATTGTGTGAAGTCAGTACAGTGTATAAAATGTCGGCAATTTTCTGTATTTCTGATTGGCCATAAAGAGACACTGACTACAGACAAAGGTCAGCTATCTGCTTAAATTAAAAATTTACGCTTGACTGAATGTGTGTGCTATAAAACAGAAAGAATTTTTGCAGATAAATTAATTTAAAAGAAAATTGTTCTTAAATCAGAAGAATGCACACGAATAAATTTCAATTCATAAATGAAAGTATAGTTCTCTCATTGTAGAAATAAAAATACCACTAATGGGGCCCATGCAAATGAGCCTAGCTATATATATATATATATATATATATATATATATATATATATATATATATATATATATATTGAAAAAATTAAAATGGCTCGATTTATTTATTTGACTAATTCATATAATCAAATCATGCAAACATTATATGATAAATTACTCAGATGACATGGTATTTATTCTGTTATGATAGACTGGGCATAGCTATACATTAAAGGGTTACCGAATATGATCCACTTGAATGAAAGTCTGATTATAAAAGACAAGTTGCCATATAACTGACAGTTGCATGCAGCAAGCTGCTTCTATGTCTTATAAGATGAATTACCTTATTCTAAAACATATGATCAAGGTCGAATCCCGGCCGAGGTAATTCATGCACGTATTTGATGAGTGCCCAAATTGTAGAAGCCCGCTTCTATTTAGAATTGCACTTGTCATCTTATAAAAACTTTCCCTTACACAGTAAGTAATCATATAATCAAATAACGTGATTATACTTGAATTTAATATTATGTAATCAGATTGCATTGTGTCCATTCTTTAATACGAGATCGAAAATGGCCATTTGGTAATTTAGATCTCAAACATTACCAAATATCATTCACATGAAGTGCAGAACGATTGAAAGAACATAAGCTGGTAACTGAGAGGAAATTACGTGCTTTGGATGGCTAATGGAAAAGTTTCAAGCCTAAAGGAAGTGTCCTGTGATCCGACATCAAAAGCAGTAAATATATAATTACTGATTGCGCAGGTGATGGCAAAATTGGAAAAGTTTCAAACCTAAATGAGGTGTCCTGTGATCCGACATCAAAAGCAGTAAATATTTAATTACTGATTGCGCAGGTGATGGTAATATATCAGTAAATCGAGTTTTGAAGCTGGAATTAAACACCAATCCCAATGAATTTAAGCCCTCGTCGAACAGCAACTAATTTTGCTTTCCGTATATCTGAATAGCGGTTTGATGCTCGCTAGTCAGTTTGCTGTCATTCTCTGATGATGATTATGAAAGGTTGATAGGCGACATTACGTGTAACTGACGGTAGTTTTGCTATGTTGCTCGACGCTTGGTGGAATATAACGGGATTGGTTTATACTTTATGCTTGTAAACTTGATTTATGGAAGTATTACCACCTCCAGCATAATCAATGTTTGCTTAATTGCATTACCTATATATGTGTGGCGAAAGATAGTAAAAGTTAACGTTAGTGACATCATAGAATGTGCGCAGCAGACATTTCCAGTGAGGAAAACTAAATGCGAGTCTACTAGAGATGAGAGCCGCATATCTAATTTTGCTTTCCAGATATACACATTGCCTTTTTATCCTCGCTAGTCAGTTTGCCCTCGTACTCTAAAGATGATCATGGAAGGTCGAATCGGGCCAATGCGTGGGACTGGCGGTAGTTTCGCTATGCTGCTCGACGACTGGCTAAATACAATGGGGTTGATGCTTACTTGAAGCTCGCAAACGTGATTTAAAGAATTAAAAGTAGCATTTGTATCAAGTAGTTTATGTGAGTTCAATAAGAACGAAAACGGTCTACTGAATTGTTTAAGTATTTAATCTTACGCAATGTTTTGTTAATACTGACAATATACATACATACAAATAATATATATATATATATATATATATATATATATATATATATATATATATATATAAATGTCATGATGTTTAATGTCAAAATTGTATGGCTTATTTTTTTACGACAAAACTATTACGAAAATTAACAAGTTATTGATTATAGCCTTACAAATTGATTGGATGAAGTATGATTGTTAAAATTTTAAACTCGATTAACAACTTTCACCAACAATTATTTCGAAATCGGCTAAATTGTTTCTGACAGTTTATTAATTCAGAACTTTGTTGCAATATAACTGTCAATAGAATTCGATTTCTTAACGTGATTTATTAGCGTTCAAAAAATTCGTGGCTATGCTAAATAGTAAATGTGGACACGAGTATGTGATAAATTTTGAGGTCTTTTATTTATGCTTGTTTTCAATTTATATGTATGCAAATATGTACGTGTGCTTATGCTTACTTTTGTTTGTGCGTTTACAAGCGTGCTATCCTCACAACTGTTCTAAATTTTTAAAGATTTTTTCACAATTTTGTTTTGTTTAACTGCAATTCCGTCATTGATGTGTATGGACATGTTTGTTTGTGTGTTTATTTGTCATACTGTGATGTTAGCGCAACGTAACGCAATAATGAATTAGTAAATTTTCCTGTCAACAGTAGTCACGCAATTCCTATTTCCATTTATGTTCTTGATATTCGAACAAACGAACAAACGAAGAGTAGACATCTTAACGCCACAAATTTACATATTCACAAACTGGAGCCTATAAACTAGAAGTCAGAAGCTACAAACCAGTTGAAATCTCACCTTTGAATACGGGGTTTTGAACATTTTTTTATACAGAAACAATGGAACTTCGCACGCATGTCTTTAAAAGTATAATAAATAGGTATATTACGATGGTCGGCTTATATGGCATGCTCGAGAATTCGGGTAACGGTTCCAAAAAATGAAATATTTTAAACAAGACTGGTATTCTGTAGAAATGTTACTTTCCGATGTGATTGTTGTGTATATGGAAGTTGCAATAGATACCGTTGTATAAAGATTGGTAATAATAATAATAATAATAATAATAATAATAATAATAATAATAATAATAATATAATAATAATAATAATAATAATAATAATAATAATAATAAATATTTAGAGTTACAAGTACACTTTTATTTAGATTACGAGATCATGTAGCCTGTCGAACATTCTAACACGCGAAAGGAATTATTTACGCTAAATAATTATTGAAATAATGTGGTGGTGGTGGTGGTAGTAAAAAGCATAAGCAATTTTTCTTATCACGTAATAAAATGCTAAGACAGCATTACATTTATGCACTCTACCGAGATCAAAACGAACCATAAATTTCGGATAAAATTGATAAAAATATAATAATTTTCATTATCACTCCATTGTAACTAGTCATAAAGGATTACGAAACCGATTCACTGGATGAATTGCCTTTTTTAGTCCGGCAATGGCGGCTAATTGGTTAGAGCACCAGAATCTGAAGCAGACGCGCCCCGGGTTCGAGTCCTGCCCGCGGCAAATTCTGGCCAGTACATGATGAGTCCCCAATAAGGACGAAACCGGTCTACTGGATGAATTCTGTTTGCGAGCTTGAAGTAAACACCAATACCATTGTATATAACCAGTCGTCGAACAACATAACAAAACTATCGCCAGCCGCAACGCACTGACGCGTTTCGATCTTCCTTGATCATCATCAGAGTATATATATTCAATGCGGTTTAATCCTCGATAGTCAGTTTGCCGTCGTACTCTGATGATGATCAAGTAAAGTCGAAACGCGTCAGTGCGTTGCGGCTGGCGGTAGTTTTGTTATGGTGTTCGAGGACTGGTTAAATACAATGGGATTGGTGATTACTTCAAGCTCGCAAACGTGAATTAAAGAATTGTTACCACCACCCGCGCAAACAATTATTGTTATACTGGATGAATTTCCTATAATTCTTAGTTTATACTGACAAATGAATGTACTTAATGGGTCAGGTGTTTATATCAAGTTCCAAACCTTGATTATAATAAATTTTTACTCTTGTCTCCAACGGCACAAGTTAACTTTTTTCGAGGTTCACATGGCAATACTTGTTGAAAACTATGATAGTTTTATATTGTTACTTTTTGTGTAGATTTAATATTTATATTATGTACTTGAGTTGTGCCCAAATTTGAGCTCTGTCCGCGGCAAATTCTCGCCAGTACATAATGAGTTCCCAATAAGGACGAAACCTGTCTACTGAACGAATTGCCTTTTCCTCACTTAAAAATTCTTAATTTATACTGACAAATGTATGTAATTAATGAGTCAGGTGTTTATATCAAGTTCCAAACCTTGATTATAATAAATTTTTACTCTTGTCTCCAACGGCACAAGTTAACCTTTTTCGAGGTTCACATGGCAATACTTGTTGAAAACTATGATAGTTTTATATTGTTACTTTTTGTGTAGATTTAATATTTATATTATGTACTTGAGATGTGCCCAGATTCGAGCCCTGTCCGCGGCAAATTCTGGCCAGTACATAATGAGTTCCCAATAAGGACGAAACCTGTCTATTGGACGAACTGCCTTTTCTTCACTAAACAATTCTTAATTTATACTGACAAATGTATGTACTTAATGGGTCAGGTGTTAATATCAAGTTCCAAACTTTGATTATAATAAATTTACACTCTTGTCTCCAACGGCACAACTTTACTTTTCTCGAGTTTCCCATGGCAATACTTATTGAAAACTATGATAGTTTTATATTGTTATTTTTTGTGTAGATTTAATGTTTATATTATGGACTTGATTTGTGCCAACATTTGAGCTCTGTCCGCGGCAAATTCTGGCCAGTACATAATGAGTTCCCAATAAGGACGAAACCTGTCTACTGGATGAATTGCCTTTTCTTCACTATACAATTCTTAATTTATACTGACAAATGTATGTACTTAATGAGTCAGGTGTTTATATCAAGTTCCCAACCTTGATTATAATAAATTTATACTCTTGTCTCCAAAGGCACAAGTTAATTTTTTCGAGGTTCCCATGGCAATACGTATTGAAAACTATGATAGTTATATATTGTTATTTTTTGTGAAGATTTAATGTTTATATTATTTACTTGAGTTTTGCCCAGATTTGAGCTCTGTCGGCGGCATATTCTGGCCAGTACATAATGAGTTCCCAATAAGGATGAAACCTGTCTACTGGAGGAATTGCCTTTTCTTCACTTAACAATTCTCAATTTATACTGAAAAATGTATTTACTTAATGAGTCAGGTGTTTATATCAAGTTCCAAACCTTGATTATAATAAATTTATATTCTTGTCTCCAACGGCACAACTTAACTTTTTTTCGATGTTCTCATGGCAATACTTATTGAAAATTATGATAGTTTTCTATTGTTATATTTTGTGTAGATTTAATATATATATTATTTGCTTGAGTTATGCCCAGGTTTGAGCCCTTTCGGCGGCAAATTCTTGCCAGTATATAATGAGTTCCCAATATGGACGAAACCTGTCTCCTGGATTAATTGCCTTTTATACACTATACATTTCTTAGTTTGTACTTATAAATGCATGTGCATTACGGGTCAGGTGTTGATGTCAAGATCGCAACCTTGATTAAAGTAATTGTTAGTACCGTCCGTGCAACCATTGCTTGTTTAAGTACGGGTTTTTGTATTTGAAGTAATAATAATATTATGCTAATTCAGGCATATTTATTATTAAAATTGAAAGCACAGCAAGTTTTGCGATGATAGCATGTAATAATCTGGACACTATCCTCGTGACTGGAATAAAATAGATTGACTTTAACTGCTAGTTTTCCCTTAAGTGATACAGCAATATATTTATTTCATTGTCAGGCCCGAGTACATTGATTTGTTTAAAACGTATTTAGGCAGTAGTCGCTACTTTGGAATCATCATTGTTCTCACATACTTCAAAAATTAATTGATGAATGTATTTAAAAACGGCTCTTGCATAGCATTAAGTATGTCATACAAATATTTGCAATATGGTTCCAAGTAGGTACCAAAAATTACATTTCGACCCAACATCATTACTCTTTCACCTGAATTGTTTTCGACAATATATGTTTCGTTTTATTGTCTCTCTTATTTTATGGATGTTAGAACGTGTCTAATGATGACTATAATTACACTGTACTTAATATATACTTATATATATAAATATATATATATATATATACAAATATCTTCCACGTATATTATAGTCTGCTCCAAAACGGCAGACAGTAGGTGGCTAGCTAGAAATATACGTAAAAAAACGCCGACTAGGCTCCAAATGACAGAAACAATAATCAAAAATAACATTTTGTATATAACTATAATTTGCGTATGATATTTCACAGTGATTGCGTAGTAGACGGGAACATGATTCCGTAGAAATTGTGTCTCAGTTCGAGCCCATGTTGAGGAAAATGGGGCATGTGTTTAATAAATTCCAATTTGGACGAAGCCGGTCCACTAGATGAACTGCTGCTACTCCCTTAAACATCATTTAGTTATATATATATATATATATATATATATATATATATATATATATAGTTGAAATGTAATATGCTTTTTGATTATACCTGTACGGTAAGCATAAATTAAATATAACATGCAATTTAAAATGCAATTCAAAAAAATTGACCGGTTTTGTCTATATCTCGCACTTATCATGTACTTGCCAGAATGGCCGTGGATAGAATGCAAAGGAGGAGGCATTTGCTTCAGTGTTTTGCAACTTCTACTTTACGAAACTGACTCCACAATTTTCATGCAATTTTCTGTTATATAGAAATTTTATATCTTTGGTCAGTTTTCTCATTATGTCTAAAGCGGTAATTAATGGGATCTACCTGAAGCAAAAACTGATATATTAAGTAAAACTGCACTTAATACGTAGCCTCTTCGCACACCGGGCGTGCAGCTAGAAAGTAAAGCAAATCCCGTGGTAAGAAATTTTCTTCAATTATTAATTACTGCCCACTTAGAGCAACACCGGGATATTTGAGAAATTTCCCTCGATATATTGAGCAAATTTTTGCTTTCGCCGGTGGGATACATACAGTGAAATCCTGTCATTACCATATAATCAAATAAAAATTCTCCACCTGTCATAGTCTTTACCCTATATTAACAGATCGGGGATGGCTAGCCGAATAGAAATTAGCTGGAATAAATAGTAACCAAAAACATAATTTTGTGTTGACCTTAAAATGACATTCAATGCGGAGATTCCTGTTGCGTAGTTGTGAATAGTCGCCCCACGCTTTCATGTTCCATTCTCAGAAATATGACCAGTTGAACTGGTTATATTATGCATTGAATAGTTTGCACCGTCAAAATATATATAAATATATAAATTCATATGCATATTTATATAACATTGTTCACTGTTCACTATTTCATTAGTACATTTTTATAGTAGATTGAAACCGTCGAAATTTTCCTCATTCCTCATCTAAATATGTAGTAGGTATGGGGAGAAATACCGGCTTCTACTGATGGGTCACCAGTAAATACGCAACAAATGTGCACATGAGATTATACTTTCCGTTCATGCTGACTTTGGTTTTTCTTATCTGATCCTATTTCAATTAATTTATTAATTGGTACGCGATACACTACCGCATATATATATATATATATATATATATATATATATATATATATATATATATATTAATACTCTAAAAAACAATCCTATTGTATTTAACATCATAGAAAATGTATGTTGTGCGACACCTGGTTAACTATAATTGGATTGATGTTAACTTAAAACTCGCAAACTTGATTTTGCAAAGTTTAAAGAAATGACAAGTGAATCCAGCTCATTGAAAACCGTCTAAACTTAAATGACTTTTGGCCTCATTTTCTGATTTCTGGTGCTTTCAATTCGCCAACAAATTTGGTGCCTTCCATTGACAGACTTTTTTGTTTTTTGTACCCAATGCATTAGCCTTATGTAATTAACTTATGCTCAGCGTTGTTTCTAAAATAATACCTGGCCCCAGGGTAAAGGGAAATATTTATTGAAAATAAATTCGCAAACATAGTAATGCATAGTAATGTTTTAATAGTCGAGCTCAGTCTATATATTTGGCTAAATGTGCCATACAGCTGCTTATAGATGAATCGTTTTGAACTGTAAATGGTCCATTAAGCAACTTTGGCAGATTTGAAATAGAACTAAAATTCCAACTGAGTAGCCTTTTGCCTCAACGCGTTCATCTGTTAACAAGAATGATGCCACTTTTTTAAAATATATTTAACTGTCAGGTTTGAATCTCTGTTTAAATAATAAAATTATGCATATAATGTTTATAAACGTGTTTTAGCTATTACAAAAAATAGCCTAATTTCTATTTGCCAGAACGAAGCTCGTTTCAGTAATTCCAAATTTATATACAAATATATCGAATAATTTGTTTTTTTCTAAAACAGAGTTGTTTCACTAAATGGTGTTAACGGATGATGAGGATTTCTAAAAATTAGGTGTGTTACGAATTATTGCTATAGACATCAGTAATGCATACATTTTCAAAGATCAACGCAAAATAATAAAAAATGAAGTCACTCATCCAAAAATTGAGAATTCTGTTCAATTGATCAGTTTTTACTCGTGTTCATTTTATTCGTAATAGACTGCCCAGTAAAATACAAAACCATTTCGATATTTTAATTCGCCAAATGGCAATAACTAACCTGATTATTTTCATTTTTATTTGATCCATTCACTTGAATGCACTCTCTCCATTCAATTTTATCGCGCCGACTTCAATAAACGTGATATAGTGTCGATTGAGGAATACTAGTTTATATACAATTATGTATTCCATATTGAGCACCTAGTAACAGTTTGGGTCAAATAAGACCATAACTATAAGCAAAAATCAGCTTCAAGCGATGGCATAATAAAATTGACATTGGTCGCGTGGGCGATGATAACAATTATTTAAATAAAGGTTGCCATCTTGATATAAACAGCTGACCCATTATGTACAAACATTTGTCAGAATAAAATACGCATCGTATAGTGTAGAAAAGGCAATTTATTCAGTAGATCGGTTTCTTAATTATTAGCAACTCATCAAGTACTGTCTAAAATTTGTGCCCAGGTTTGCGCCTTGTACGCAGAAAATTATTCACAGTTCTTGGTGAGATCCCAATAAGGACGAAACCGGTCTAACGGATGAATTGCCGTTTCTACTTTATACAAAGCTTAGTTTATAATGATAAATGTATGTAAATAATGGGTAAGGTGTACATAATAAGATTGCAGCCTTCATGTAAATAAGAACGTATTATCTGTCGTGTACATGTGTCCATGCTTACTGGGGCCTCATCAGACGGAGACCGTATTTGAACGAGCACATTGTATAATAAGTCTTGGAACGTGGGCCAGTAAGACGGTACAAACGTGTAGTGAATCCGACATAGTATCATATCCTCAAGAGATTAATGTCAAAGTCAACATAATGCATGAAATATTTAAATAACCTGTATATGGATTCAATACTGTGAGTTCGTAAATCGGGTCTGCTGTAGGGTCCGGTATTCAGAATGAATTTAAGACTCGTTTGCTGTGAAAATTAGGCATCCGTTTTAAGCATAACTTTAGTATCCAGTATAAATTTTGTACATAATTAATATATGAGGCTTACTTTGAAGTCGCATTGCTAGAGACTAGGTAAAATTTTGTTTAAACACCTGCCTTAATAAACATATGTATAGGATGAGTATCATAACCACGATTGAAAGACAGGGTCGTCGATGCGCAAACTTAGTTTTGCTATACGTTAGACAATTTTTATCTAACGGCGCGCGGCATGTCCGTCTTTTTTTCATGCATGTATTCTCACTGGTCCCGTCACTTCAAAGGCTTCAACGCGCCGTGCATTCTTTGGCTTTCAGTTATTGTTGATTGCCTCACAACGATTTAAGGCGTTATTAATATTCTCCTTTTCAGGAATTAAAAACTGTACTCATATATATCACATAATTTTGCTAATGGAAAATTTTCTTTTTAGATAGTATCATTCAGATATATATATATATATATATATATATATATATATATATATATATATATATATTTATATATATATATATATATATATATATATATATAACTTACTAAGGTTGGGCTTAGCTAAATACAAGGCTTCCAATAACTACACCAGTATATTCATATATATATATATATATATATATATATATATATATATATCATCGTACTTTCACCATTTTTCTCATTTATATATATATATTTATTTATATATATTATATATATATGTATATGTATATATATATATGTATGCAAAATGTTTGTTAACATCCTTTGAAGGATAAAAGTAATAAATACAGCAAATGCTTTTAATCAGCACATCAAACCTGTCGATTTTGAGCCCATGATAGTCAGGAAGAACTACACCTCATCTCCATATATATATATATATATATATATATATAAATAAATTAATATATATGTATATATACGTAAACTCATATGTATTTGCATATTTTAAATGAATATAAATATATAAATATATATATATATATATATATATATATATATATATATATATATGCAACAGTAAGAGTTTACGCATAAACCTTTTTATTTTACAGCTCTCTTCTAATTACTTTTCAAGCATATAAATGAATCAAGAGAGTTCCAATTAATGCATTTAGAGGAAAACAATTTATGGTTCACCTAATCCTATCCTATGTGAAATAGGCTGTATCCAGAATGTACATTCTTAAATACTTTTACGATCGTGTTACCCAATTTCAATAATTTTATTCCTTAATTACGAAGGTAGTGGTAAAGAGCATATTATTTAGTTTAACTTTATCTTATTAGATCAGAAAACATCACTATTTATATATGCTTACATCTTAAATAAATATATGTATATCCGACTTCATATGGGTGCACAAACCATCTATTAATATGCATAAATAATTAAATATATAATCAACAGTGTGAGCCTACCTCAGCATTAAGCACATGTGATTCCCAATGAATAGAGTATATTAACCAAATTCATACATATGTATATCAACATCTTAAATAAATATAGGAGATATCCTTCTACATATAAGAAAACGAACAAGGTGCATTCAGATATCTACAAATAAAAATTTAAACTACAATATTATTTTTTTTCAGTGAGAAAAACTGACGATTACATTGAATACAATAGCGAAAACCGCATTTATTCTTAATTCAATTAACATGAATTGCTCCATATACATAAAGCTCAATTTCCGGTTTACAAATTACCTACTAGGTACAACTTATTATGGGGTGATATGAGGAGAGAATAAATGAAAGCGATAAAAATAACAGAAAAATAGATAAGCATAGTCTTTTTAGGCACGCAATTTTTTTTTACCAATTACGACTTAGAACTAAGCTTATTTTGATTATCGTTTGAAGGTATCCTCCTATGCGCGTATGGGGACATAAATTAAAATTAGAGGAAATTACAATGGAAAGGAGTTAAGACTCGGCAGAATAAAAGAATACTAATTTAAAATAATAAAATTCACACGACAAACAGATGAAACCCTATTAGATTTTAATAGATACACTCGCATAGTTTCTCAAGTCTCTTACTAGGATTTATTATTATCTCTCATTTGTGCAACCTCGTTTTCTGCGTTGTGAGTTAATCGGCAAACTGTGCAACTCAAACATTTGCAGTCGCCAATAAACACTGTATTGAAACCTTCAGATATATATATATATATATATATATATATATATATATATATATGTCCAGTGTATTGTTATATTTACATTATTTCTCAACAAGCAACGAAATATAGAATAATTTATTCATTTCACGTCAATCAATAATTGACCAACAACATGTTTCCGTGTAAATTGATGGTAACGCCAATCTATTCGAAATTAAAAGAATTGATATTGATCGATAAATTGACGTATTTTTAGCTAAAATGTGGAAATGTTTGTTTTGACACATAGTTCCACTGTTCCCATGAGAAAAAATCTACAAATCAAACAATCCGTGAATACGTGGTTAGTCGGAACAATGCTTAAATCAGGAGTAAAAACTTGACAAGAACATCTATTGCATTTCATTCAAATTGTGGTAGAACATGACGAAACTACTTTCAATCAGAAGTAATAATGAAACTTTAAGTTCTACGGTCGTCATTATTGCACGATGGCAAACATTTTAACGAGATTTTAATCGCTACACATATATAAATTATGGTCTGACAAAAATTTTTACATAACTGCCAATCACAACTGCACAATTTAGATGCAATCAGTAGCATGAAATGTTTGCATATTACGCTGCACTAGTTTAATATATCAAAATAAACAAACCTTGATTATTTACCAACAAATCACTGTACGTTGGCACGACGGACGAGAAGGTTTATAACCAAAGTTAGAGAACATGATAATTAAAATGCCGCTGTTAAACAAATTGGAGAATACACGTCTGAAATTCCACAACACCTTTGTTGAAATCTCGCAAGTATGTTCTCGAATTGTGGAAAAAGAAAAAAAACATGTTCGAGCATTGAGTCTGAACTGGAGGTGATATACAAAAATGTTTAGTTGTTCTCGAATTTTGCACACATAGTGTTCTAATATGCTGTTTGTCTTACAATTCATAAAAGAAGGCATATTTTCATTTGAAGATAATTAGGAGAAAATTGTAAAGGAATACGTCTCTTACTATTATAACATATGAATAATGAATGAAATGAACATCCATTAAATTCGTAAAATATGCATAGATTGTATTTAAATCCGAATAATTAGATCAAAAGTTGTATAATCTGGCTTGATTTTACCTGAAGTCATTTGCAAGACATTATTCAAATGTAATTTCAGCATTATAGTGGCCACTTCAGCTCTTCAACTGTAGTTTTTTTTAACAAGTATGCTAACAGGTAGCCGAATTATTATTCATAGTACTTTTTCCTTGTGCAAAAAGAAAACGAAACTTTATCAGATACAAGAATCATTTCTTTCTTATATTCCTTTCAAGTATCTAGAAATGGACATCTCTTTTTATATAGATTGAAATGCCAAACAAAATTGAATAATTTAAATCTGGAGAGAGTGTGAAATATGGGAATAACCAATAGATTTCGTGCATCACTTCCAGTTTAAGCTCAATACCTAAACATACTTCTTCTGCTTGCATAAATCTGGCTGCAATCAGGAACATGAAATGTTTGCATATTACGCTGCACGTATTTAATATATAAAAATTAACAAACCTTGATTATTTATCAACAAATATGCGTAAGTTCGTAGTCACCGTACGTTGACCGACGGACGAGAAGGTTTATAATCAAAGTTTAAGGACATGATAATTTAGACACCGGTGATAAACAAATTGGAGAATACACGTGTGAAATTGCACAAAACATCATTTAAATCTCGCACATATGTTCCGAATTATAGAAAAATATACACGTTTGCGCATTAAGCTTGAATTGGAGGTGATAGCCGCAAATGTTGGCTGTTCTCGAATTTTGCTAACATCGTGTTCTGATATGCTGCTTGTCTTACATTTCATAAAAGAAGGCATATGTTCATTTGAAGATACTTTGGAGAAAAGGGTATAGGAATAGGTCTCGTACTGTTTTAACATATGAATGATGAAATAAATGAGCATCCGTTAAATGCGTAAAAGATGCATAGATTGTATTTAAATCCGAATGATTAGACCAGAAATTATTTAATCTCCCTTGATTTTAAATGAAGGTTTTGTCAAGACATTATACAAATGTAATTTTACAGTAAGCATTATAGCGGCCCATTTCGCTCTTCAATGGTTTTTTTAACAAATATGCTTAAAGGTAGCAGAATTATTATTAATTGTACTAGTTCCTTTTCAAAACGAAAACGAAACTTTATCATATATAAGAACCGTTTCATTCTCATATTCTTTTCAAGAATCTACAAATCAACATCGTTGTTAATATAGGTCGAATTACCTCGCCATTCAGTCTTGTAACCGTGAAGACTTTAGTTACCATGTAATTCAAACATGCATATATTGCGACAGAGTTGGGAATTTTTGATAATACACAATCACCAAAATAAGTTGGTTAAAGACGTATTTATTGGTACCCTATAGTTTTCAATATATTATTTTTAAAATTCTTATATATTACAAAGTTTTCGAGCTTCGTTACATGGAATATATATCAAATTAATAACAAATATATTTTGAATATAAGATGTCACGGGCCTGCCAAATACCCCAGTTCGTCATCAAATTATGCATCTCGCTTGTTGCTAAAAGGGACTAATAATGTTTTGAGCGGTAACAAAAAAACAAATGATCCTTCCAGAGTTTAAATATTCCGCAAACAACTTACTCTCTATCAATTACGGATATTGACCTAGCTAGCGATAGCCTAATTGTGGCGAATTTTTATAGCTAGCATTCCATTAGAAAAAAATAATGAGATAATTATTTAAGGTCACTGCTATACAGCTTTGACAATCGGGCTGTATACGTTCCAATTTTGAACCCCATTACGTTAGATGTTCTAGAAAAGCCAGAAATTTGTAGAATTGATAAAAGATAGTATTTTTTGTCTTTTGCGACTGAGTGAATAAAATATTAAAATGATTTCCTAATAAAGTCAGAAGAATTAATTAAAATTAACAGTAAAACTGGTTCAGTCAACTGTGTTTTAACTAATTTAGGCCTCAGTATTCGGTTGTTAGTCTACGAAAATCGATCGCGTCAGTACTTCGATTACATCTTCGTGTCAATATTTCTAAAATTAAGTTTCAAGAAAGAATACATTTTTGACAGGTGATATTGAATTGCTTATAACTTGACAATGAAGCCCAAATTTAAAAAAAGTTTATTCTCTGGAGAAATAATTGGCTAATTTGTCACACTGCCAGCAAAAGCATCGGACACGTCCAAATTCGAAGTCAATCCAATACACGGAATCAAATTAAACGAACTAACACTTCCACGCTCAGTTCTCTTAGAACATTTTCTTGCCACGAAGCAGTATATCATGCGTTTTACATTTATTATAATATCGTCATTGTGCATTTTACGTTCGTTTCAATTTGCAGATATTTTAAATAATAAATTAATAAGTCGAAAATGTATATTTAACCCTGATCTTCTGTAAGATAAATATTTTTAGTTCTTTATTTATAGCTACGTTATCGTAACTGAGCAATTTTATTTTTATGTATTGCAAGTTGTGAAGCATACGCATCGCGTTGTTTGCTCAGATTGTTTGAAGGGGTCCTATCATCGGAAATGTGACTGTATTCTAAAAACATATAGAGAACCATTTCCACGGTGCCGTTATTTCAAACTGGAATATAGATTGTGTACATCTGTGATCTTGCACTTACACTCAGCAACACCTCTGCCGTGTTCACTGCCGTTTGGTTCAAATATCGATAAAAAAATTTATTTGCCAATGAATATTTGCTCCTTGATCACACAAATTATTTTCATCGATTATTTTACTCACGATTACGGCTCTACATGGAGCCATGACACACTCAAGGCTGCGAAACTCTGCGTTACGACTCCAACGTTCCAGTCTCTCTGAAGACTATGTCATGCTCAGGGAGGTGATACAGGCCTGGAACATTTCACGACGCCCAGAAAAATAGTTAACGTCATATGTTTCGCTTATATATCTGGTGACATCCTAATTGTAGATCACTTATGAGATTTTTAATATTCTCTCTGTCGCGAAAATTCTTTTCCAGCTGAATTACATCCGATCTCAGTGTTTCAGATAGACTTATTACTCTTGATTTCGATTAAATTATAACTGATATTTAAAATGTGCTAAGTTTACAAGCTAGTCATTTTAGTGCCTACATTCCAGCAGTTTACAATTGTAATTTAGGCTGGTTTTCTTTAGCCTTAATTTTAAGCAAGGCAACTATTTTATTTTGTTATTTGGCTTGCGTTTTTATACTTGCATTACTGCTCTGAACAATCTTATTATCCTGCATGTTGATTACATAATTCTTAAATTTACTTTTAAAATGAGACGTTAGCTGGAACACTTTTAAAAGCATTTTATAGAAGAAGAAGCGACGTTTTGAAAAGTGTTCCTTCGAAACGAATAGCCATCTTAAAAAAGCAAGTCCCTGAAATCGGTATTAGTTACTCTACCAGGAGATTCAAGTACCTGACATTTTTATTAGCCATTTTAATAGGAATTTTATCATTACTTAAATCTGAACTAAACATTATTCATTGTGCGTTATCGAAGCAGGTTTTAAATATATTACTCTAGACAGTTTGAATTACTATGCATTGCTAAGCACAGGATTGCTGTAATCAATATTTTTTTACATTCTCCAGACAACAGAATTAACATATTACAGTTAAATACTGTTTGTTGCGAAGAACTAATATATATGCAAGTATGTATTAGGTGTTGCGAACGTAGAAACAAATTAGTTCAGTTGTGACTAGAAGGATAAACCAAAGGCAGCATGAACGGAAAGTATAATCTCATGCACATTCGTTTCGTGCTTACTGGCGACTCATCAGTAGGAGCCGGTATTACGCCCTTTAACCACTATATATTTGGTCAAAGAATGTGGAATAATAGGACGGTATAATCTCCTAGACGAATGTGTAAACCTGAAATAGTGAAGCTAACATCATATAAAGTCTACGACAATGCGACTTCAACGCTAACTCAAGGCCAGAGGGTATGGATTTACTGGAGTAACAGGTGTTCAGAAATTGTTGTAATTCTCAATTTCGGTGTACTTTAGCATAAATTGATATCCATCAGGTTGATATCATTTACCGACTCGGAAACCATAGTGTTAGTACCATGTAACTTTTCGGTACAATAATGTTGGTATCGGTAACTAACACAATAGCCATAGTGTTAGTATCCTTTACAGACTCGGTATATATATTATATAGTGTGAGTGAGCGTTAAAGTCCAATTATATATATATATATATATATATATATAAATATATATTGTCATTATAGACTGAGCTACTGAAAATTCTATATATAATGGGATTGGTGTTTATAACAATTTCACAACCTTAATTTAAATAAGTAAATTCATCACTTGTGCATTAAATTATTGTCTAATTACACAAGTTAGCAAAGGCAGTTCATAAAGTAGACGGGGTTCTATTTAATTGGAATCTCGTCAAATATTTGCTAGAATTTGCTCGGACCGAGACCCCAGCAGGGACAAATTTACTTGATAGTCTTGCGTTCCGCCAGTACGCCACCTCTACCGCAATCTGCATACAATTTCAATGATATATTACCTATAGCCTTTGCGGTTAACCTTTATTTAAGGTGAAATTTATATGCCATATCTTAAGATTTGAATTTCCAAATAGTCAAGCAAACACTATTTTACCAGGTGTATAATATTAAATTGAAGTTTAATTTCAGGGTATTGATTATATAGATTATGCTAATTTTTAATCTGACAATGTACCGAATAGCAAAAAAACTTCACAATGTACAATGGTTTCGAAGAAAGGTTAATTTAGAATATAGCTAAAATTCGCGTGTAATGTGCAACACATGTGGCGATGTAGCAATAACCCCAGTTGAAGTAAATTCTACTAATTAAATGAGCTGAAAATAGTGACGTAACCGGTTTACTAGGTGAATTGCACTTGCTAAAGTTGTGCAGATTTTAGTCTTTACTTTGATCATGTATAATGGAAATCCTGTCAAAAATTGAAATCAACGTATAATTATTTGTATATATAAGTAATCCTTTCGAAAGCAGAAAACGCATACATTGAAAAGATTAAGAAAATTTTATTTTCGAATATTGCTTTTTGGATGAATTACATTTTCCAAATTGCAGGATGCTCAAATGACATAAACAATTTTTTACATATAATGGTATGGGTTTTGATATCAAGCTCACAATATTGATTTAAATAACTGTTATCATCGACCACGCGATCAATGATTGTTTGATATTTGTTTTATTCATCAAAAACGAAAACATTTCGATTAAGCATAAATCTACTAATGGTTTAATTTAAATGCACGTTTACCGAGGTTGTATTATGTGTCCATTTATGTTATTACATGTGGTTATACGATTATTATGAGCTAGTTGCCTGACTAGGCTAAGCACACAATCTGTTTTTAGAAGAATTGTAGTTGACGAATTATTCAGAACATTTTTACGAATCAGTACACCATACAACTGATCACGAATAATTAGACACAGCACATTTATTAAACAAGAAGAGCAAACACTTTCTGAATACATGTCACCGTATAGAAAAAGATATCATTCATGACGAAAAATATTTAAATAGGGCGTTGAACTGGCAATAATCAGACGTGGCACAAAACAATTTAAGTCTGCCAGTTTATAAAAAAAAAACAAAATTAGCACGTTTTTCACCGAAAACCCACAGCTTGGTAATGCAGAGCCAAAAGAAACCGTCGTACAAATCAAGAACATTTGGGATAATCATGTTACTTTTCTTGACACAGAAATTTAAAATAAAGCCTCAACGGGCCACAAGCTAAAACAAAACTTATATGCATATACCATACAATTCCTAATATCCAAAATCTAACACAATAACTGTCGCATCGCATAAAAATTACCACACAAACATATGTCACTGACAAGAAATATGTTTGAACCATTTAATAAAAATATATACTCCAAGTTTAACTTAACATATAGTGAAATTGATTGAAATCTTCTGTTTTGAAAATGGAGAAATATTCTCAAACTTAATTTACTAAAATATTTTTACTGTTCATTCATCATAACAGAAGATTATATATATATATATATATATATATATATATATATATATATATACATATATATACATATATATATATATATACATATATATACATATATATATATAATTGTTATATATACATATTAATTATAAGAATATATATATATATATATATATATATATATATATATATATATATATATATATATATATATATATATATATATATATATATGATAAATAGAAGAAGGCCAAAGGTTGGCGAATTTCAATTTAGCATATATGTACACAAATATATCAGTTCTTGAAACTTTTGATTGTTTTCTGCGCTACCTTCAGGATGATTCTATCACATAAGAAGAAAGCAAAATGAGGTTTAGGCACAATATGGCGAAGATGACTATGTTTACTGCCTCGAATTAATTAGTTGCATAACACTAAAACAAGTGTGCTTCGGTCGTGATATTCCATGCAAGTACTTGATAAATATTCAATTATAAAGATAGCAGTCTTCTCGACGAATTGCATTTGATATCTTATTCAATGCTTAGTTTATGCTGCAAAGATTTGTACATGTATATACGTCTATATGCATATAAAAGTTTTGGTTCTTTTAATCACGAGGCGACAATTAAAACGTTTTTCAAGGATTCATCAGGCGTATGTGTATTTTTTCATCGTAAACCGCTTTTAATTACGGGCCAGGTAATAGCTCCATTTCGGCTCTAAAGATCGTCTGTGCTACTATTCTTCATGTCGCATTTACTTGCTATTTCTCACTGAAGGAAGAATATGCCGTGATTCCAGAAATTTAACAGCATAAACTCTAATATGAAGAAGAGAAAAAAATGCTGTGCATTCATTCACATATCTATTTCATTCCCCAGTTTATTCGTTTGCATTCAGTTTAATTAGCGGTAATCAAGCATTAGGCCATGTGGCTCTTGTAAAATATTTAAATTAAAATTTATGTATGCGGTAATTTTGCTACATTGTTCGACGGCTGGTTAAATACAATGTGTTTAGTGTATACTTCAATCAATTATTGTTTAAAAGTTATGTAAACAAAAATTATATATACATCTGTAGGTGCACCAGAAAATTTATTTATCTGCAGTGGTGAAAGTTGCATTTTAATTATTATTGTGCGGTTGAAAACGACACAATCAAGGATTTATTTTTGAATATGACTCATTCTTAAGTAATTGTAATATTACTTGTTAGATGCATCATGTATACACTGAAAAGGTCTGACTGGTTGCTAAAAAAATCGAATCAAAATATCTTTTAGATTAGGCTTTGCTGGCAAATGAGAAAGTTTTCCCAAAATAGATGATAATACAGTTTCTGAAAATAGCAATGGTTACCAAGCAACTTTCCAGATGCCTTGAGAAGCCGAACACGCATAGCTTTTACGAACGACGGATCTTGTCTGGCGCATCATCCTTAATCCTCAGCTAAATAAAAAAACGTTTGCACTAGAATCAAATGTAAACTACGGAGTTGTGGATTTCATTAAGTGCACACGTGCCTTTTCCTATGAATATCACACTGTTTGTGCGTTGTTGCATAATGTTTGTATTTAATAGAACTTATTCCTATTTAATTTTCATAATTCACTATGAAATGTAGAAGATTTTGAAATTAAGTATAGTTGGCGCGAAATTGACCGTTTTAAAAACTATTATGTATATCTGATCTGATCTGAAGTAAAGAGAAATTAAATTGTATTAAACAGGTCGTCAAACAACATTGTAAAACAACCGTCAGTCACACGTACTGATACGTTTCGACATTCCATGATCATCATTAGACTACGACGGCAAACTGACTACTGAGGATCAAGCCGCAGTTCATCGTCGTACTCCGATGATGATTTTGGAAGGTCGGAACTCGTCAGTACGTGTGAATTGCCGATTGTATTGTTATGTTGTTCGACGACTGGTTAAATACAATGGTATTGGTGTTTACTTTAAGTTCGCAAACTTGATTTAAAGAACTGTTACCACCACCCGCGCAATCAATTATGTTTAACTGCAGTATGTATAAAAGTGAAGAAAGCTAAAGAAATTAATGTTCATGACTGCATAGATATTTTGCTGCTGACATTTCCAGTTAAGTGTAATTTATGTGAGACTAGTATAGCTCAGACGCATATTTAATTTTGCTTTCCATAATTATGCAATGCGGTTTGATCCTCGCTAGTCAGTTTGCCCCCGTACTCTAATGATGATCATGGAAGTTCGAAAAGCGTCAGTGCGTTGCGACTGACAGTAGTTTCGCTAGGTTTTTCGACGTCTGGTTATATACAATGGGATTAGTGTTTACTTTCAGTTCGCAAACGTGATTTAAAATATTGTTACCACCACCCGCGCAATCAATTAATGTTTAACTATAGTATGTGTAAATGTGATAAAAGCTAAAAACTGTTAATGTTCATGACTGCATAGAAATTTTGCTGATGACATTTCCAGTCAAGTGTAATTTATGTGAGACTAGTATAGCTGAGACGCATATCTAATTTTGCTTTCCATAATTATTCATTGCGGTTTGATCCTCGCTAGTCAGTTTGCCCTCGTACTCTGATGATGATCATTGAAGTTCAAAAGCGTCAGTGCGTTGCGACTGACGGTAGTTTCGCTGTTTTTCGACGTCTGGTTATATACAATGGGATTGGTGTTTACTTCCAGCTCGCAAACTTGATTTAAAGAACTGTTACCACCACCTGCGCAATCTAAGATTGTTTAGTCGAATTTAAATGCCAAGAGAATTGTGTGCGTTATAATTTTCGCTTTGTAACTGAAGTTAATCGCACACTTTGATGAATAATTTATAATATCATATGTCGTCAGATTTTCGTTAACCTGTATCCCTGTTGACCATGTCATTAATATTCTTTGTAAGTACACCGATATCACCCACTTATCATTTCCCCGTACCTTGAAATTGTCAAAACATTTACCTCAAAAACTGAACTTTAGATTTTATTTGGAATTCAATGACCATTGTTTCACAAAGTTCGATGAAATGACGATTGGAAATCCATTTAAACATCTACTAGCTACTTTAACAGTGTTAAATCTGAAAACGTAAATATACAAAAACTTATTAAAAATACCGCCATACATGTTTAACATATGCTAATGAGTTATTCAGTATTATAAATAAGCATGTAGAAAAAATTATATGCCTAAATATTTTAATAGCGTAGGCCATTCCAATATGTGGAAGTGTATGTGCAATAAATGTCAGTCTAACGCATTGTCTTCTCCTGACGTACGTATATTGAGGCAGGAAAACATGGTCCAAGCAATTGAAAATACCGAAAGCTGAAATGAAGTGGACAAAGCATTCTTTACTATACCACATTCCGTCTATTCTAAAAAATAAATTAAATAATTCATTCATGCAATAGAATAAATTATATCTGCGCTGAAGTGTTGCAATTCCGAGAACTGGCATTGTTAATAATGACTTTCCTTGAAAAGTAGGATTCCTAAAGATTTTTTAAATCAAACATGAATTATAAACAACGACTAAAAATAAGTAGGCTGCACTCAGTGAAAAGTCGGTGTATGCCCGTACACCTTCTTTAGGAGCGCGTGAACCGGAATAATTTATTTAAAAATGAATAATGCAGCGACTACGCATATATTACTACAATATAAATGGCGGTTTACATTAAACAACTTGTTAAAGCACTATCTTAAATGGTCACCTTCCAGCAATTGAGCATACGAATTTCAAGGCTGCTAAATTCGATATGTAGTTCTGAATAGGTTTTTAAATAAAGGAGCAAATTCAAGTGCATGTTAGAATAAGCAGCTCATAAAGGATCAATATATATATATATATATATATATATATATATATATTATAGTGAATTGGCTTTGAAATCGCTTTGTCAAGGACTTTACATAAAGCTACTGGTTGAATGCACGAAACGCATGTGCACTCGAGAGTATACTTTTCGTTCATGCTGACTTTTGTTTATCCCCATGATCGTATTTGAACTAATATTTTATTACGTGCGCACCACCTAATACAAAAGTCCATAATGTTTTTGTGTGGATATAATATTGTTTTTATCCAAGTAATGAACGACAAATAGTGACGCAGATAGGAAGCAGAACCCAAGTATGTTGTACATTGATGATCGATAAACTGGTTAATAATTTAGCGTTACCGAATGAATAAAAAAATTCCCGGCACAGGATATATTGCATCCGTATACAATGTATTATTTCGGTCTCAAATACAGTGTGTTCTCATAATGTTTAGGCTAGTCCAATAAACTTAATCAGGACTCTCCACTTGACTATCCCTTATCTCGGTTTTCCGCAAGTTATTAATCAATGAATAAATTTGCGGTTAGTTATAGTACAATCCAGTTGGATAACGTGGCATAAATTGCCCATTCAGATATCCTGGGAAAGGACCAAATCTGTGTATTATACCCTTCGGACAACGTTTGCCATGATAAAATTTTCTTTATTTAAAATGTAACGAATGAAGCGTCACTAAAATGTTTAGTAATAACAAGGGAACGAGTTAAAAATAATGAAATAAGAAAAGCAGCAAATGTCATGCAAAAGGAATAAATGCCTCCATACAACAGTTTATGTTATAATTAGAATTTACAAGTATTAACGTATATAATTCCCAGCTTCGCAAATACCAGAACAATGCTACTTTATAAATATATTTTTACAATTAAAACATTAAGTGTCCAAAGTAATCACTGACGCAGAAAGCAAAAATAAATTACGATGGATAAAAACATTATACACACACACACACACACACATATATATATATATATATATTTATATATATATATATATACCGACACAAAGAACTAATGGCAACCGTCTGTCAAAATTTGACATTTTCCCTAGATTTATCTGGTCTAAATTCAGACATCACGCTAAAAAACACATTAGCCAAACTAAATTGCAACACTCACACATAATTAGCTGTTTCCAACTTTTTGATAATTACGCTGCATTCTTACCTTGAAATATAAAACTAATTTATCAAAATGTGACAGATTCGAGGTTGAAAGTTGAAGTAAAACGTAGCAAAACTATCCGTTTTTCTCCAATTGCTCCGTGTGCGTAAATAATCATTTTGTTGACTATTTTTAGTAGACTCACTAAATTACGAAACGCAGTTTATTTCATAAAAATGGGTTATAGCTGAAGAGTATTTTTCAGTAAATTTTAGATAAATTACTGTAAATGAGTACGGCAATTAGTAAGGTGGTTGTAATTTATATTGTTGCTTTAAATTAAGATTGCAGACTGGACATACACAAAAATACCTTTTACTCACCTAGGGCAAAACAGAGTTAGATTAACTTCAGCTAAATTTATTAATTAATTATGATCGTAACTGGTCATAATCGCAGAACCATGGAAACTCCTTACAAGGATTAAACTGCAGTACGTGTACTGTTGTGAGAAATAAAAATATGTGCCTCATACTATTGGGCCATTCATAAATTTAATCTTTATTTAATTTTATTTGTTCCATTTATATGCGATCACGGTATTCATGGTTTGCAGCTTCCACTTCAACCTTAAAATTGTTTTATTAATCGATTGGCGTTAAATTAAATAATAACTGATTGCATGGCTGGTGATAAAAATACACTGTTTTGCGTCTAAGAGTTTTGGATAGATACCAGTTGCTCAGCATATCAAAACATCTGTTTGTACGTGCCACTGTGGGTAGTATTGTTGTTTGTTGCGACATATTGGATACAACGGGATTTACACAATTGAATGACAAATTTTGGCGTAGCCATAACCGCAAACATTTTACAAATAGAACTACTAAGTTTCATGTTTAATATTAAAAAAATTTCATCACTGTAATGTGAATATTTTTATCTTGAAAAAGGTTTTCCTCCAAAAAGTTAATATAGTGTAACATTTGTCTCATTACTGCGTTCATGTATGAAAACAATTTCATAAAGAGTGCAGATCGACAGATTAATTATTTATTCCTAAATGTTCAAAAAATTCTAAACTTCATCTAATAATGATATTAATTTTATAGCTAGCTTAAGTGAAGACAAAGTATTGCAGAAATGTTAAATGCATCTTACTGTTGGGTTAGATACGAAATGTGTTAAAATCTGAACAAGAAATTCGTACAAAATATGAACGACAACACACGAACTCAGCGCAGAAACTGAATCAAATAACCATTTCATCAATAGGATGGGCAAAGTTTTGAGACAAACTTTGATACATATTCAAGAGATTATCTTAATCTCATAGGCGAGCATAAAAACTAAATTATTGATTCAATCGATTGTTATTTAGAGGCAAATATAACCGTCTGAACATATTGCTAATGAAAACGCAATCAAAATCTTTTCACATACATAAATAGCCGGTTATATGAGATTGCTTGCATTGTTTAAGCTGGTCAATTTACTTTAAAATATACGCATATACACCTATATATATATATATATATATATATATATATATATATATATATATATATATATATTAGTTTAAACTAAAAATTGGCGACGATAGTAATCGAAAATAATACAATATATAGGGTTCTTCTTTGTGGCTGAATGTAAAATCAGCGAACATTCGTCTTGGTGTTTTAGAGCGAACCACGCTCTATACGCTAATCTATACTTATAACATATATATATATATATATATATATATATTTATAAATCCCACAAAAGAAATTTAGTTAACAACCTAGCTAACAGAATCAGGATGATCTGCTCTGATCAACAGATCGAGGACAAACTGGTCTACCTGAGGAAAAAAACTACCTAGAGCGGTTTATTGATGTCAACATCAGACCACGGCAGATTCGCACTAGAGAGGATACTGTCAAGCAGGTTTTTCTAAACTTACCATTTGGAGCTGACATACCGACCTTAATAAATAAACGGCGGCTAAATAGAATAACTAAGGAGAATTTTGCTAGTGTTGAAGTTAATTTAACATTTAGCACACAGTGAATCATGAGGTTGGATGCCAAATATCAATTGCCAATTCTCTCCAAATCATTCATAGTCTACAAATTCTCATGTGTGTGCAGTAGCACATATATTGGACGTATGAAAAAGCAATTGATAAACAGAATCAAGCAAAATTTAACGCAGAAATTGATTAACTGATGCTTGCCATCGTCAGGAAACGCAGCTATTTTAAATCATATATTAGAAAAGAGGCACCCAGTTAACTTGATCAATTTGTCAATTCTTCATCAAGCAAAATCGGAAAAATTATTATATATTTATGCAGCCTTTTATATAAAACAAATAACACCTGGCCTAAATATTCAAATTTTTCAATGAAACGGTATTCTTAACAACTGGCCATGAATCACAAAGCCCAACAACAAGTTATTAACATCCAGAAAGAGTAAACACCCCTCGTCTAGACTCAACAAGCATTCGATCGGATAGCCAGCAAAGTGAAGGGGGAAAACAGCTAGATATACGGAGACAGAAATTTTGAAACACTGAAATCCGCACCTGTGTTGCTACCGAGTGAACAAAACAAAATTGAGGAACAAGGAAAAACAAAAGACAGCACTCTGGAATATAACATTCGCACAGGTAACAGACAACAAGTTTAACAGTTAGTTATATCTCAAACCATCAAAACAAGAATGACCAGAGCGCAGATATCATTTTGCAATACAGCGAGAAGGACATTTACGTACAAAAAGGCACACACGCAGGCCCATACGCATACGCACTTATTAATTAGCCCAAACAATAAATAGAAGTAAAACCATGTCAGATTAGTTGTCACCCGCCTAATCAAAAGAAAACCCAGAATGTATATAAATGAAAGATTGTAAAGTGAAGTTTAGTATTTTTGAAATAAATGGCCATTATCCACTTTTTCCTCGTAATAATAAATATACTGTGTAAGGCAATTGATAAAATAAAGATATATATATATATATATATATAGTGGTTTAATTTCCAGCTATGCGTATGCGACAATGCAGTTCGACACGCCGTCGATTGTAAAGTTATTCTGTATAATGTGATTAATTAAAAAAAGGTTAATTTTCTATCTTAAGTCCGCTGACTAGCTTTCATTATTTAACTTTCTTTCGACCTCATTCGAATTTGTGGCATATAAAGAGGCCTGGTCCATTCAACACAAAATAAACAAAACAAAATCGTAGATTTTAAGCATTTTCAGTACATTGGCGCTAAATCTGGTGTAAGGTTTAAAAATTCAAGCAAAAATATTTTAATACTTTTAATGGCTGCCATAGGGTTTGTGTTGACGATTTAAAATATGACAATAAAACTAAAATATCTATTAAAATTATTTAAATCAGGTTCAGTGGAATATATATATATATATATATATATATATATATATATATATATATATTTCATTATTAAATATAAAATATTTATTCATTTAAATTTGCCACATTCGTCTTAGTTTTGCTAAAATAGGCCTGCGCAGAACTTTCTAAATTTGGAAAACCGAATTAATGAAAGTGTATTTTGTTGAAAATCGGATTATATTGACATTTTGTCTGATACAAGACCACAACACACATGCATATAAAATAAACTTGCCGAAAATTTCCATTTGCAATAATTGACTAATTATTTTTGACATTTCAACTGGATAATAATATGACGCCTATTTTCGCATAACATAAATCGAATTAAAATTGGAATTAGTTTCGACGCAACCATGAATTGTATCTCTTTTTTAAAGTATCACCGAAAATTGCAATACACCGTGGCAAGTGTGCATTAGGCGTAATTACTTAGTTAGATTCATAGTACCCTTTCCATGTGCAATTTGTAAAAAAAACCTTTATCAGTTACAAGGATCGTTTCTTTCTCATACTCTTCTCAATTATCTACATATGAACATCTTTTTATATATAAATTGCAAGGCAGAACAAAATAAAAAATGTAAACATGGAGAGAGTGTGAAATTGGGGAACAACCACTCAATTGCCTGCATCACTTCCAGATTACGCTCAATGCTTCGAGGTGATTTTTACATTTTTCCATATTTTGGCCTTATAATTTCTATTCTATAGATTAAATCTATTAAATAATAGGACGAGTTACGCAATCCGATCACTTCGAAAAATTCAATAAACCTTTTACATTTCGACTCTGTTCATTATAAATATTGGTTGAATCTTCAGATGAAGAGGAACGTCTTAAGGTTACTATATTTAACGCGTAATGTGACCAGAGTTGTATTATGTGATGATTCCTTGAGGAACCTGAATAAGATTTTTAAGGTTTCAATACTTTTATTGATTGGCAATTGGTTAATCTTCAATTAGATGGTGAAAGATTATTTTATCATTAAGTACTTCGTTTGAATGGTGTAAATTAATTGAAAACAGTTGAATAATTTTCCGATTCATTGTGCAATTTAAAATAACGTTTTACATTTCGGTGCATGTATTGATGAGCAACTTTTGAATGTTCAATGAGATGGCGTTAATTTATATTAATATATTTTTTTCTTTTTTAGTAGGAATTACACAATCTGACCAGAGTTGCATAATTTTCTGATTAACAGTGTAAGTTTCAAAATATTTATACGTTTCGACCCATCTAACAATGTGTATTTTTCCATTCCTTAACGTTCTGATGGTATATTTATTTTTGAATAGTCAAAATTAAGCATGATTTTCTCTTTCATTTTCCTGATGATGTCAAATAAAATTGTAGTAATTATACAGTTACAACAAAGAAGGTGAAACAAGTGCTTATTGTTTGTGAAAATAAAGCAGACCTTTTAAATTTTGGCTCTTTTATTTATGGTCGTCTGTTTTGTTGTGAATGAGATGGTGATACTTTTCTTTAGAATTATTAAATACGTCATCCTAAGGGGTTCAGATTTGGATCAGAGTAACATAATGTGCGGATATATCAAAGAAATTGAATTATATTTTTTATTTCAGTTATTTCTTATGCTTGCTTTTTTCAATTTTGAATATGATGGTGTCATAATAGACAAACATTTTTGTCTTTTCTATCGTAAGGAGTTACACAATCTGACCAGAATTGCATAATATTATGATTTATTGTGGAACTTAATAATGTTTTTTAAATTTCCTTCATTATAATAAGGAGACCTTTTCAATCTTTGATATGTTCGTGTTATTTTAGAATAACATTTTCTATTTCTTCTTCTGAAGAAAGTTGCGCAATCTCACTTGAGTTACATAACGTGTTTATTTATTGTGCAACTTAAATAAACCTTTAAATTTCGGCCATTTCTTGATGAGAACCTGTTCTATTTGCAATGAAATACTGATACTTCAGATGTTGATTATTAAATACTTCGTTCAAAGTGTTTGATTATGTGACCAGATTTCCATTATTTACTGACATATTTTGGAAATTTTATTAGAATTTTAAAATTCAGACCTGCTACAGATGAACGAGTTGGTGTTAATTTTGATTATAATTATATTATATATATCTTTCGAGTTCTTTACCGATTTTGAAGAAGTTTCCTCAATGTAGTCATTCAGTTTTGAAATAAGATAACTTTTTTCCATTTCATCCTTTTTATTGATAAGCATTTATTTATTCTTCAATTTGATATTTTTAAATTAGATTACAGTTTTTGAATATTTCTTTCGTTGGTTTTAGTCAATGTTACCAAATATTGAATATTTTTTATCAATAGTGATTTTGTGATAGATTTTCAGTACTTTACTCCTTTAAGTGACGAATATTTCTTGTGATTAAATGTCAAACGGTGTTACTGTAAAGGGCCTTCATAATACACTTCAGTTTTGAATTAAGCATTATGACCAAATTTGAATCCTGTGTAGATTTGTTTTGCAACTTGAATTATCCGTTGACATTTAAGTATTTTTGTTTATGATCATCAATTCAATCTTCAATGAAATGGAGTTTATTTATATTATAGTTATCAAATACTTGTTTCGATAGAATCGCACAATGTTGTGAGAGAAGCACAATGTGCTGATTACTAGTAGAAATTGAATAATATTTTCATATTTTGACCATTTGAATAAAGACAATTTTTATGTGAATTCATGTGATGCTATGTTACATTTCAAGGCTGTCATAATACACTTCTTCCGAAGGAGTAACACAATTTTGCCACACTGCATCCTGTTTTGATTTTATTCGAAAGAGTATTATTTCTGTACAATTTACATTTTTTAATTTATGTCTATCGTTTCAATCTACAATAAGGTTGTATTATTTTAGGTAACTTAATAATTTATTCTTTCATAGGTGTTACCAAATGTGACAAAATTTACAATACCTGTTGATTTATTGTGAATTTCAATAGACGTTTTATATTTCAGCATTTTAAATAACAGCAATTTCTTCTGTTAAACTGTGAGACAGTGATACATTAAAGTGTCTTCATAACACTTTTAATTCTTTTGGGTTGCAAAATGTGGCCATATATGCAATGCGTATTGATTAATCATGATATTTTAATAGTCTGTAGTATATATCATTCATTTGAATGATGAATGTCAGATACCGTAACCTTGACGGCTATCATATTATTCTTCGCGTGAAAAAATTCAAAATGTGACCGAATTAGGATCCTGTGTTGATTTATTTCAAAATTTGTATAATTCGTTTATATTTAAGCCTCGTCAATTATGTTTATCTGATTGTGTTGCATTAATGTTCGTTAAAAACGAAGTTCTAGCTTATGAGTTATACATGGTGAGCAAACCTGTGTGATTTGAATGTGGAATTTGTATTTTGAAAAATTTTCCGCCCAATTATCGATAAATATCAGTTGCATATTCTTATAAGTCTGTGTTACATTGGAGTTTTATCATTCGTAACTGCTCCCGTAATAGAAATCTATGATGACAAATGTGACAAATGTGTATAGATTTTGTGTGGTATTTGAATATTATTTTTACAATTCCACCTTTAAATACTTGAGCATCGCTAGAATGCTCCTTTTAGGCGATTTTTAATTAGAATTGCGTTATAACTCACCTCTCCCAACGAGGTTCAACTTAGCAGCCAAAACGTTACAATATTTTTCTTCATTGTTTCGTTGGAATAATCATTTTGGATCATATGCACTTAAATTCTGCTTATTTATTGGTGGCTCATATAAATTCATGTCAATTTAGAGCCCCATCAGGACTAATCTATACCATACAGGGTGAGCAGAGCGACCAAAGTTACATTATTTGTTGATTTATCGTAAAAAGCAAATAATCTATTCAAATTTTAGTATGGATATTAGTTGCGTTTTACCAGGTGCGAGTTTTAAATTGTGATTACCTCACAACTCTCTGTTCATGCAGCAGATATAAAGGGTAACAAAATTTGGTGAGCATTGATTCTATTCCTGAAGGAAAATCTGTTTCATTTCTGCTACCTCACTGATCAATTCTCCATAATAGTTGAACATTTTGACATAATATGCTTTTCGTGTTCATTTACTGTTTTAATTAAATATTTTTCAACAATTCGACCTCTTATTTAATTTTTATTGATTAGATTTTCCCAGAACAATAAGCAACATTAGTGTAACCTCACATATCTTTTACCGCAGTGTCAGACATTGACTAAAGTTGCGTTTTGTGTTAAATTAGAGCGGTATTTAAATATTTCTAAATGTTCTGTCCACACGTTGGTGAGAAGTGTTCATTGTTTGCTAATTTACCGTTGTACTAGTATGGTATTTAATAAATTCTGCCCTTTCTTTGTTGAGTAGTAATAAGAATATTCTAGGTCTTTGTGTTACGTGTTAACCCTAAAAATGCACATTTCCGAGCATAATATTCAACTTTAAAATATTTGTTAACTTAATCTTGTAATTGAATAATATTTTCAAAAATTTCGCCTCTTTTTTAATGAGTGTTTGTGAGATTTCGTTTTGAAAAGATGTTGGTACGTGTATTTATATTATTTTCCATTAATGTTATTTAAACTAAAATGTAATTATATAAAGTATGCTTTGTGGAAGCGAAGATGTCAATGTGAAAACAATTATTTTTGAATTCAGAATTTTCTTTCTGTAAATTTATAAATAAAGTTTATTAAATTTATCCATAATCAATCAGAAGCCAATAAATCGTCACCTACTTCGTTGAACTTTTATTATGTAACCAACGAATTATTGATTGCACTACTGATCAAAAACGGTCATAGAATTGTTTTCATTACTAATAGATAGGTTTACGGTTATTTGGGATAAATCAAGCAGCCATTGATTAGGCGAACTGTGATATAAGTTATTTAAAGTAAATTTGCGATATAGGCTAATCACCAATCGAATTTTGTTCAACAATATGATTCTATTAGGACCCATTGAAAATTTTTACAAACACGAAAGCGCATAGATGTTTAATATATAAAATAAGAGACTATGACTCACTTATAGGTTCACGAGCAATGTTTTGCGCGTGTTTTTTATTTATCGGGTGAAGGCATTGTTTCACGTAGTACTTTGGAGAATTTTCTGTCATTTGGTGCATCTTATTTCCGATGTAGCTGCTAGCATTGATTTTCTGGCTACGCATTGTTCTTTCATCTTAAAATTTTATATGTACATGAACCCTATTACATCATTGTGCGCTGGTTATTCTTCTACTTGTATGCTTTCCGTCTGATTCTCTATAATAAATATTCTCTAAATATATTCTGTGGGGCTTGCGTTAGACTTTATTGTATATTGTATCTGGTAAAGATATCTTTGATAATGATAAATTTCTCTCTTGAACTAACAGCTTTTTTTATATAAAACTTAAGTGTTTTTTTCTGACAATGTTTACTTTCCAATAATTTTGACAAGAAAGAGCTTGCGGATTTGTAACCAAAAGATTTATTGCAAATGGAATCACATTATATCATTTAAGTTCAATTGTGGATTCTTCCACAGGTGATGATGAAACAGTTATGATGTAATCATAAGTCTCGATCTGGGCAACGTTTGTTTTTTGGATGAACTTCGTGATTATTCCTCTATTTCTACTGTCTTTTTATTTCTAACAGACGTGCACCAGTTAAATTGAATATCATTCAAAGATAGTTTCCAATTTTTGAAATCTAGCACACGTTTTGATAATAAAAGCCTCATATATTTTTTTTCAAACTAATAATAGACTAGGCTGAAATTTTGCTTCTATTCTTATGACTGGATGGGCATTAATCATGATATTTCTATTTTAAAAAAGGGGAAAATTATCACTTCTGCACAAATTGAGACTAACCCATTCAATCTCATTGCCTTCTGAAGGAAGGCGTCTGGGTATGATTTTGTCATCAAATACAGTTTGAGGTATAAATGTTTAAGCGTTATTCTGTGCGAATTTGAGCACTCATTTTAAATTTTATATTTCGAACAGATCCTCTTTAGGGAGTTAGCTGGTGTTTCATTAAATTTGTTTGTTTGAATTCAGCAAGGTACTATTTGAAGTCATATGCTTTCTTGCGCGAGTCGATTCATTATGTAGGTTTACAACAAGTCGCCAATTATTATCTCAAAATAATTATATATGCAGGAAATACAGTACGTCATTAGACTCTTCCACCATTTGCAGATTTATATTGGTACTTACTACGTTTGTTTCACCAAGAACTCCTGCCTAATCAGTTGTGTTATGGAGAAAGAGGAGGAATCATACAGATACCTTGTGTTTAATCTGCAGTTCTCGCTCATGAGTTAGAGGTAATTTTTTTCTTGGTTTTACATATGAGTGGCGTTACGCTACTTCTCAAGACCACACCATCAGTTTGACGAAAATGTTATCCTTCAAGTTAAAAGTGTAGATTTGTTCTACATATGAGACTGAACAATTTTAAGTCACCCTAAGATAGCATGAAATATTGGACACTGATTTCTCACCAGATGACACAAGATTAATATAGCTTTTTTGAATGAAAGTTGCTAAATTGTGATAAATTTGAGAAGGAGGTCCTTGATTTTGTCCCTCAATGGCTCAGGTAGTTTTCAAATCAACTTTGACGGTTATTACTGCGGTGCGTTCACCATAAACGAAATTAGCCTTTTTCGTGAAAGTCGACGATTTATTTAACGTAACGGATGTTTTATTTACGTATGGACAACCTTGCCCCGTTCCCTATGATTTTTACAATTTCATGGTGGAACTGTGCTTGGGAGTCCGTGTGTACGATTTTCCTCCTAGCGCGCTTCGCCTTTCTTCTAATGCTTGTGCTGAATTGAGATTTTAAAGAATATGAACCGTTGTTGTATGTCATATCTATTTTCAATTCCAAATGGTCGAAAATTAAATCTTCATATTAGCAATGCATTTAGCAATTTGAAAAATTACATAGTGTCACCTATTATCATGTTCCTTTAAATTTTTGTAGTATTAATTTAAAATACTTAAGATTATATATTTTCTATTTAGAAGCGCCAGCTATATATATATATATATATATATATGTATATATATATATATATATAGTAAATTTACAACATTACATCAGGTACCAAAAACAAATTATACAGTAAAAAGATTTCCTCATGCTTAGGAAATCTTGAACAACCATGCCGAATTAGTCGCTTTTTGGACGCGTAAAAAAGCACAAATGTTCCAACTGAAGGCGGGTTAACCAAAGACATAAGCTAGTTTTTATTTCAAATTGCGTTAAGTGTGCGGCACAGGTGACGCAATCAATAGAGTTATAAGCTTCTGAACTATTGTGCCGCGGTTCGAGTCCCATAAGCGACACATTCGGGACAGGACTTGAAGAATTGGCAATAAGGATGAAACAATTCTGCTGGATGATCAGACTTTGATAACCGTGGTAATAATTAGTTCATATCGACAAAAAATAAATATGATTTTAAATATAATTGCGGCTTCAATTAGAAACATTGAATATAGCATCAAACCTAAATCATTTACTAGACACTTTGGCTCTTGATTGACTCACCTGTGTAACAGCAAAAAATGCTGCCGTCTGGATTTGAAGCTGAATGCATTTGTTGAATAGTTTTTTACTTCATAATCTTTGACACACGAGCTGTGATTTGCATAAATATTTTAATTTAAAAATATAAGTTACAAATAATCCCCCTCGATTTTTATTTTAAAGCAGACTTGGTGAGGTGCTATACAAACTGAATTAACTTGTATGTATTTTGTATGTACTTACTATTATTTAGCAAAGCATTTGCACTTCGTCTGCCATATCAATTACGCTATAACTGGACCCTATCCGCAATACCAAGACGAAATGCCGCTGATTACCTAGTACTTAGTTATAGTGTTTAATATTATGCTTGGCATTGGTGTATTGCAGTGATTGATAAGGTTTCTAATCAACTTATGACTGCATATCAATATAAATTTATGAACAGTACTATTTACATGTGCAAAGATATAAAGACATTTTACTAGATACAAAAATCGGTTCCTTCTCCTGTTCTCATCAATTGTATACAAACGAACGTCTGGGAATATAGGAACGATGTTTAAATACAATGAAATTTTTTTTGAATTTTTGACAGTCGTCTGAATTAGGTCTGTTCAAATGGTCATACTTTAATCATGTACTTAGACGTAGATTTCTCGATTATGGTAAAGGTAGACGAACTTTCCATCGTAAAACGTACCAAGCATTTCATTTAACTATGAATTAACCAGGTCTACATATGTAAAAGCTGGAAAATTTAAAAATTCTGTGCGAAATTAATGAATCTAGTCTTTTTTGACAGGGATGAGCTTCAGGCGTTGAAGCTATCTGTATTCATATGATGCAACTGTTTACTCAATAACACTTTAGAGACATGTTCACACGTTTACAGACGCATCTCACCACTTAAGCCCGAACAGATATAAAGCGGAAATACCGATGATACAGCTTTTACAGCATTGGGAACTTTCACACAAGAACTTTGCTAAATATATTTCGCCTGGTAAGCAAAACACACACACTCCGATATATATATATATATATATATATATATATATATATATATATATATATATATATATAATAAGACTGTCTAAACTTAATGGATTTCATAGAGTATTTTGTGTTAGAAAATAAAATTTACCCAGACTTTATGTTAAAGTACGTTATCAAATAATTTTTGTAAGAGCGTTTAAAAAGCTCGCTATGAAAAGTAGTCTCTC
Source organism: Eudiplozoon nipponicum (assembly GCA_029291075.1). Lineage (NCBI taxonomy): Eukaryota > Metazoa > Platyhelminthes > Monogenea > Mazocraeidea > Diplozoidae > Eudiplozoon > Eudiplozoon nipponicum. The sequence goes on from JAQBSW010002913.1 coordinate 61,316, forward strand.
TAGCTTGAAAGTTATTAGCTTCAGGTTTTTGGACAAAATAATTTGTTACCGAAGCCAAAACTCATTATTTAAATTGTTTGGCTGGAGAAATGGTTCCATGTATGGAAATTCAGACAAATGCTTTAATCACTCAAATGGACTAATACTGACAAAAGAAAGATTTATTGTTAAAAAAATTTGGCTCGTTTAATTGCACAACGCGAAGCAATAACGTGCTAATCAAACTCTAGGAATCAAAAAAATAAGGATGCGATGAGTTGAAGTTAATAACGCTTCAGAAACAGATACCAGCAACTTTTTACCGAATAAGTTAGGAATAAAATTCTTTAATTTAAATGTTGGGAAAATAAAAAAAACCGATTTACTAAACTAACAGCAAACGTCGTAAGGCGACTCTGACTCGAGGGGAAATATTTCTAAAAAAGGAAGGCTTTCTTGACTGGTAAACTATCAAAAATAGAACACACAAAGATTAGAAGGTAAGATGATTGGAGAGGATATCATGTGAACAATTATAGGTTAACTAGCAAGCTTCTAAATGAAGTATTTTAAAACTACCTCTGGTATAATTTAACAATAATTGATTGCGCGGGTGGTGTTAACAATTATTTAAATCAAGTTTGCGAGCTTGAAGTAAACACCAATCCAATTGTATTTAATCAGTCGTCGAAAAACATTACAAAACTACCGCCAGCCGCAACGCACTGACGCGTTTCGACCTTCCATTATCATCATCAGGGTACGAGGGCAAACTGACTATCGAGGATAAAACCGCATTGCATATATATGGAAATCAAATTTAGATATGCGACTTTCACCTCTAGCAGTCTCGCATAAATTGAACTTGACTTGAAATGTCGGCTGCACAATTTCTATGTCAGGTTAACTAGCAAGCTTCTAAATCAAGTATTTTAAAACTACCTCTGGTATAATTTTAATATCGTGAAAAACAGCGAGCGTCAAGTGCATTCGTCGGGAAACACAGTGGATGTGAACAATTTGACTTTTAAATTCGTCGATATTCGTTGTTTAATTTATAATTGATATCGCCTGTAAATATGCCCCCTTTGATATTGTGTAATAGGTGTTGCTCACCTGGTACAAAATTAGTTCAAATATGACTAGTATGATCAGCCAAAGACTGCATTAACGGAAATTGTTATCTCGTGTACATTCGTTTTTGTGCTTATTGGCGGCTCGTCAATAGGAACCCGTATTACGCCTCTTACCCACCATATACTTGTGTGATATATGCGAGACATTTCGATGCTACAATCGTCTATACGAATGTGTAAACCTGCAGTAGTGAAGCTAACTTCATATAAAGTCTTCGACAATGCGACTTCAAAGCCAACTTACTATATATAATATATATACCGTGCTTGCTAAGAGTACTAACAATACGACAGTTGGATCAAAACCTGATACCAACACTATGGTTGCCGAAAGGTTTAACGGTATAAACACAATGGTTGCGGGGTTTTGTTATATTAAAAATACTAATTGCATAAAATCTTTATAACAGTAGACTGCCGTCAGTTTCGTATTGGGAACACGTCAGTAGAACTTCGAGTTAGCCAAAAATTACTTGAATTGGAGACAATATTTCATTTAATCACAATAAATTGGTAACTATATTTCGAAATCATTTGGGGGGTTCATATAACAAAGTAACCAATCAGGGTCGCATATCTAATCTTCATTCCCTTATATACACATTAAGGTATGATTGTCGCTAGTAAGTTTGTTGATTGTTATGATGATAAACGTGGAACACAGAAACGCGGCTGTATGTGCGACTGACGGTACGTTTGCTACGTTGTGGGATTAGTCGGATGTAACATGATTGGTAATCACTTGAATGTTGTTAACTTGATTAAATATTCCCATTGTAAAAGTGATTTGATAAGTCAATTCTAAAGCGCAACACTTAAGTATTATTTCGCACTGAATCGTAAATTTTTGAATCGTAAAGCAAGCAGAATCAGGAAGACTTGCTGTGAAAACAAAATCGAGAAAGGACTGGGCTACCTGAGGAAACATTTGCTAATAAACAACTACCCAGAGCAATTCATAGATGTCAACATCAGACAACGACATATTGGAACTCGAAGGGATATCATCAAGCAGGTTTTCCTAAACATACCATTTAGAGGCGACGTACCAACCTCAATAATTGTACGGCGGCTGAATAGAATAACTAAAGAGAATTTTCCCAGTGTTAAACCTAATATCACATTTAGCACACAGAGAATCATGAGGTTGGATGCCAAATATCAATTGCCAATTCTCTCAAAATCATTCATAGTCTACAAATTTTCTCATGTACGTCTGGAAGCACGTATATTGGACTTACAAAGGGGTAATTGATAAACAGAATCCAGCAACATTTACCACAGAAATTGATTAACAAAGACTTGGCACCGTCAGGAAAATCAGCTATTTCCGATCATATATTTGAAACGGGGCATCCAGTCAATTTGACCAATTTCTCAATTCTACATAAAGCAAAATCAGAAAAATTATATATATATATATATATATATATATATATATATATATATATGGTTACAACACATGTACAGTGGGATTGGATGAACGAATATACTAACGAATCCAGAACAATGGCTGTAGATACTGGTAGAAATAAGATTTATTAATAAATGTTATTCCATGGAGTACGTTGTTTTGTTCTTACATTTTAAAAAATGGTGAAATTAGAAACTATCAATATATATATATATATATATATATATATATATATATATATATATATATATATATATACTTGTGTAAACAAATGTAGTAAAATGAAGAACAAAATGTTATGCACGATTTACTTGATTCAGATATATGAGGTCGTTAATCACTGATCTAGATAGATGTGGATGGATTACAATTAATCATCTTTCCAATGACTTACTAATTGGAATTATGTGCACATACAGTAGAGAAAAATTTAGATCGATATGTCATGCAAGATTTCGTCGTCTCAAGAAATACGCTGTATAGCAATGATTTGGATGGTTATTATTTTGATTTCTGTACCTAACCATCCTGCTTTACGTAAAACAACAAACTCGTGGCCGAAATATTCAAAAGTTCCATCATCATGATATTCTAATCGCCTGGCCACGAATCACAAAATTCAACAACAATTTACTAGTATCAAATCAAGTCCAAACACGCCCTCGACCAGACTCAACAAAAATTCAATCGTATTGGCAACAAACTGAAGAAGAAAAAACAGATGCACACACAGTAACAGAAATTTCCAAACAATATTAACGTTCAACGCTGCAATCCGCACTTCCACTGTTACCAAGTGAAAAAAACAAATTTGCACAAAAAGGTGAAACGAATGAGTACACTCGGAAAAAGGGAATTCTTACACATAACAACGAACAATGCGAACAGGTGGTTAACTCTCAATACATCAATAAAATAATGACCAGATCTCAAACATCCTTTTGCAATACATCGAGAATAACTTTTACATGCAAACAGGCACACACAGACACAAACGCATACACACTTATCAATCAAACAAAACAAGAAATAAAAGTAAAACCGAGTCCGATTTGTTGCCACCCGCATAATCAAATGAAAACCCAGAATATATATGAATGAAATATTGTAAAGCGAAGTGTAGTAATCTCGAAATAAATGGCCTTCAGCCACTTTGTTTTTAATGTTTTTTTTCTTCGTAATTAGAAATATACTGTGTAATATTCGAAGGCAATGGATATTATAATGTATATATATATATATATATATATATATATATATATTTTTTTCTTCAATAATCAGACTATTGGTGATTTGAACCAAGGAAGTGTTGAAAATAAATTAAGTGAAGAATTTAGTCAATACTGCTCAGCTGGATACGATTGACATTGTAAATATTTTATTATGCACAAAAATGGAATGCCATCACTTCAGACGTTTAATAATTTTTAAAAAAAATATTCCAGGTAAATATTTGCCTTAATTGGATGAAATCATTCCTAATATAGGCACCACTAATATTGATTTTTGTCGGAAAAGTTTTGTCAATTTTAGTTCAGCCCTTTTACTGTAGAGCAACGAGACATCGTCGTTTGAGCTTGATAGATTCGTGTGACCATTGTCGTCAATTTCATTCACTTCAAATAATTATTTTAAAAAAAATGACGTATCTGATTACAGAGACGGTATTTCAATTAGTACAAGTGAGAAATTACAAAACCCAATATCTTGTTTTATAATGAGTTACCCAGCTACAGCCTGCAAATTGTAGTAAATTTATTGCAGATATGAATTAAATTTGTGAACATCTTTTGCTTTATAAATCACAATTTAACTAATTTATTTTAAAATAACCATGGGCCCGATTACTAAAAAACGTATGCCAAACTGAAGAAATCAGTTTTTACTTTACTACGTGGGTCGACCTTTCGCATTGTCACCTTTTTATGGTACAGAGGCATTGTTTCATTGAAAAATCCTTCTCACCTATGTATAATGAGGAACTATTTTTACTATTAGTAGGCAGAGTGTGTTTAAGTGTGCTATTTTCTCGTAAATTTTGTAAGTGATTTTTTAAAACTAATCACGTTAGTTATTTATTGTGTTATTTGTCATAATCTATGAATATGAAGAGGTTTTAAATAAATAAATGAAACTATTTAATTCAGTCCAATTTCGTTTCTGACACCCTGATGATATATCAAAATCAAATTGATGTTAATTGCATTTCTCGGAGCATTTAAATATACAAAGCAGGCCAGAGCATCCATTTGTGCTCAAGCTAGTTACTTTAAATATAAAATAAACACTTACGTGATTGGATGTGTGGACAGCCTGGTCATTTTATTTAATTTCTCCGACTCTAACAAATGTAAATAAAATTTACCAAAATATTAAACAAATAACAAACTCAAATTAGAGTCTACTTGCCTTTGGCTCACTTTGGGTACCAGGTCACAAGATAAATCGCCGCAAGTTAGGCGACGGACACGGTAAGTGTAAGCGTTTTAGTATTAACCTAACCTACCAAAGATTGTTGATTGAGTTAGCTCATTATTTCTAGAAACTCTTGCAGCACACCAGCTACAAACATGCCACGATTGGCCTCAAGAAACATTTATGCCTGACTTGTACGCTAAAATCATCAAAAGGTAGAACAAGACGTTTAGAATCCAGTCGCCGCTTACTGGTATTAAATCTAATCTTGAAATAAGATTTTTGCGTTGACCGCCGTCATTCTCCATACACTCCATGGAGAAAACGCGAGCTAGCTCGTCCAATGAGAGTAGGTATCATTCGAATAGACTGAAGTTTCATAAAACTGAAGAGCATTGCCAAAACGAAATAGAATATGAACGCATTGTACGGAAGATGAAATTACATCAGAACATTACACTAAAAAAACATTGCGATGATGCCGCAGGGTGGCTCAGTGGTTAGAGCACCAGATTCCGAATCAGACGTGCCCAGGTTCGAGCCCTGACCGCGACAATTTCTGGCCAGTACATTATGAGATTCCAATAAAGACGAAACCAGCCTACTGGATAAATTGTCTTTTCTACACTATACAACTCTTAGTTTATATTGACAAATGTATTTACTTAATGGGTCAGGTTTTTATATCAAGTTCCGAACCTTAATTATAATAAATATGTACTCTTGTCTCCAACGACACAAGTTAACTCTTTTTTGAGGTTCTCATGGCAATACTTTTGAAAATCATGATAGTTTTATATTGCTATATTTTGTGTAAATTTAATATACATTTTATGTACTTGAGTTGTGCAGCGCGGTAAATTCTGGCGAGTACGTGATGGGTTCCCATAAGGACTAAACCGGTCTACTGGATGACTTGCCTTTTTTAAACAATACAATTCTTAGTTTATACTTTCATATGTACGTACTTAATTGGTCCGGTATTTATATCAAGATCGCACCCTTGATCATAATAACTGCAGATTTTTATATTTTGGACTGCTTAGAAAAAATAATATTGGAGTTCCTCTCAAATTTTATTTAAATAATTATTTTTAATCAAGGTTACGTGTCTATGTTCGAGCCCTGGCCTCATCACATTCTGAACAGTACGTGATGAGTTCCCAATAAGAACGAAATCGGTCTACTGGATGAATTGCCTTTTCCACACTATATAATACTTAGTTTATACTTAAAAATTTGTATACATAATGTTTCTGGTGTTTCTACCAAGTTCGCGAAATTGATTTAAAAAATTTTATCACCATCCGCGCAACAAATATTTGATTAATTTATTGAAATAAGTTTTATTAGCAACCGCGAAAATAATTTTATAAAAATTATACATACATATATATATATATATATATATATATATATATATAGTAGTTATTAGTTTCATATTTTTAAATATGAGAAAAACGAACCGTATTACATTTAATGACATTTATAATATATCTTATTTCTAACAGTATCTACAGCCATTATTTCGGACTCCTTAATATTTTCGCTCACTAAATCCAAGCTGTACATTTAATGCAACCAATTCTCCCTTTAGCTATGTCTGTCTTTGTTTTACGAAATTTAGATTATTTTTTGCATAAGGCTATGTAGTGTGGCATCGCTTATATTGTGAGAGTGTCGTATTCTGCGTCACACATGTTATTTTTAAAGGCCTATTCGTTATGTTTTTGTTCCCGTCAAATTTTATTTCTTATTGAATTACTTTCTGTACAATAAGGCAGGGATTAGGCTTGTTAATTACACCAGCTTCGATAGCCAGAATCATTTTTTCCTATTTCCCTTGTGCAGAACTGTAAATGTATAACTGCTAAAAACATGACCTTTAAGTTGTACATGTTCACAAATTGCTAATTTTTTGTGCAGGAGCTGCAGCTCTTATTTTATAATTTTTGAAGGAGCCGCTGCTTTATTCTAGTTTTGAGTCTTATTTTGATCTGCTACTGTACTGACCCTTGCAAATACATTGAAATATGTATACAGATAACGGCGTTGACGTCACAGGAAGGCTATCTTTTTCATTAGTTCGCATATTTTTTTGTGTTGAACAATGTTCTCACCTGTATTAACAAAAACTGAGCTTTAATCGCTCCAGTTACTTTTCTGAAAATCTCAGCTGGAAGATCACCTGCAAAGGGAATACTTAGCGATACTCTGTGAGGTATTTTGTTTTCTTTCAAATAGGTCTCAATTTTATTGCGCTACCTCAAAAATATTTGATAAACCAGTCGAGATAGACATTATTTATCAACGATTTTGAAGCAGGATTAGCTATTCGATGAAAAAATCCTGAGTATTCTTCTGCCCAGATTGATCGCGAGGCTCCTTTTGTAAGCTGTTTGTATAGTAATGGAACAATGGATATACTGCCCATTCCAGCCTGATTTGTTGTTAACCGAAATTGAGATAATACCTTCTTCAACTCCCGTTATTACAACATCTATAAATTATAGATGTCCGTCTTGTTCTTCTTCTATTGTAAACTTGATCGCGTGGTCTACCTTGTTTATGTGATGTAGCATTCGTTCTTTTCAACGCGCATGAAAGTAACGTCAACGTAGCGTACGTAAGTATGAGTTCCGTTGATAAATGGGTTTAATCCAGTGGTTTCTAAATGATGCTTATATTTGTTTCCTATGACTTGTTCAAGAGGACTACCCATATCTAATCCGTCAATTTGTCACTACAAGACCCATTGGTATAGAAATTGTATGTCAGATGTACGTAATGAAATGAGTTCCCTTATGTCGTCCACTTCTATCAGTATTTCCGATACTGATAATCGCAAATATTCACACAGGATACTTATAGTTTTATTTAGTGGAATTCTAGTAAATTTGAATTTCAAATTTAGGGACAAAATTTTACTCTCTTTTTTTAATTCAAGTCGCGATTTCTTCCCACAAATTGAAGGCTAAACTGTACCACGTGTTCCATTCTTCCATTCATCATAGATCATATTTCGGCGTTCTAATGTAAAAATTTAAATTTTCGATTAGATAAACGAAACTATTATTTAATCCAGATACTGGTATAAATAAAATTTATTAATTAATGTTATTTTATGGATTACGAAAATTGTTCCTTATATATATATATATATATATATATATATATATATATATATACTGTCCATTCCTTTAATTTAACACAGTATTCTTATAATCAGGAAAACAGAACACATAAATAACAAAGTGGATAAAAGTCATTTATTTCGTGAATACTAATCATCTCTTATACAATCATACATATTTATACATTTTGGGTTTTCAATTGATTATGCTAGTGGTAACAAATCTGACTCGTTTTTACTTCTTGTTTTGGCTAGTTGGTCAGTGTGTATGCGTTTGTGTTTGTGTGTATGCGTGTTTGCATGTAAAGGTCATTCTTGCAGTATTGCAAAGTGATGTCTGAGATCTGGTCATTATTGTTTTGATGGCTTGAGAATTAACCATTTTGTGCGCATTGTTCACTGTTACATGTACGAGTGCTATTTTTCCCAGTGTAGTTGATCGTTTCACCTTGTTGCGCAAAGTTGTCGTTTCCACATGGTAACAGCGCCAGTGTGGATTGCAGTGTTAAACGCTCACATTGTTTGGAGACTTCTGTCATCGTATGCGCCTCTGTTATTTCCACTTCAGTTTGTTGCCAATCCGATTGTATGTTTGTTGATTCTAGTCGAGGGCCTGTTTGTTCTTGACTGGATACTAGTAGATTGTTGTTGAATTTTGTTATTCTTGGCCAGTCGATAAGAATATCATGTTGATGAAACTTTTGAATATTAAGGTCAGGTGCTTGTTGTTTTATGTAAAGGGCTTCATAGATAAATAATAATTTTTCTGATTTTGCTTTATGTAGAATTGTGAAATTGGTCGAATTGACAGGGTGCCCTGTTGCCAATATATGATCGGAAATAGCTGATTTTCCTGACGGTGGCAAGCCTTTGTTAATCAATTTCTGTGGCAAATGTTGCTGGATTCTGCTTATCAATTATTTCTTCGTACGTCCGATATATGTGCTACCGCACATACATGAGAATATGTAGACTATGAATGATTTGGAGAGAATTTGCAATTGATCTTTAGCATCCAACCTCATGATTCTCTGTGTACTAAATGTCATATTAACTTTAACACTGGGAAGGTTCTCCTTAGTTATTCTATTCAGCCGCCGTGCAATTATTGATGCTGGTACGTCGCCTCTAAATGGTAAGTTTAGGAAAACCTGCTTGACGGTCTGCTGCTTCTGAGATGAAAAACAATATATCATCTACATACCTTTTGTAGAGTGCGCACTGGTCAATTATACCTTTTAGGCTCGTTTTTTCCAGGTGATACATGTATACATCTGCCAGGAGGGGTGCGATGCAACTTCCCATAGCTACACCATTGATCTGGCGGTAGTATATTCCTTCGAATGTAAATTGCACGTTTTTAGTACATGCTAATATGAGGTCTTTGATGCCATTGGTGTCTATAGGGAAGTCAAAAAACTCATTTTTGATGAGGTCACACAAGATCTCCGTTGTCTTATCCAGTGGTATGTTTGTAAATAAGGATGAGACGACAAGCGAGACCATTTTATTCTGTAGGATGTTCTTCCCCTTCAATTCATTTGTTAGTTCGAAGGAGTCCTTGATAGTGTTAGCGTTTATGATGCTCCGTATTGGTTCAAGTAGTTTGCAGAGAAACTTGGCTGGTTTATGTTGTGGAGCGTTGATCATTGACATAATGGGCCGCATCGAAGGAGCTCCTGAGGCTGTCACGGCTTTATGAGTTTTTGGTTTGCCGTACAATCTTGCGGTGTTTATTCCGACAGGATTTGCTTTTTGGATGTCTTCTGTGAGTTTTGATCTAATCTCGGAGTCAGCCATCGATGTTAGAACATGTTTTTCCATCTTTTTCAAAATTGCATTAATTCTTGATTCGATGTTCGTTGAATCATCTTTCTGTTTGATGTCATGCTTAAATTTAGATAGATCATTTATTATATCGTGCATGGCCTTCCTGTAAGCGTCGGCTTCAAGTATAAAAATTCCTGATCCTTTGTCAGGTGTGGCAAGTCGTATGGATTTGTCTGATTGGAGTTTTCTGAGTTCGTCTATGTGCTGTTTTGTGATGATTTCGCTGCCTTTGAATTCCGTCTTGTATTGTTCTAGTGCGCTTACTATCTCAGCTTTCAGTCCTTGTCCATTGAATGCATGTGGGGCGGTGTCTTCCGTTAAGACACCCTTCCGAAATCCTCAAACAAGCAAATGGTGTCGATCCAGACATCAAATTCACTCTCGAGGTAGAGAAAGACGTCAGTTTTCCCTTCCTTGACATCAAACTCACTCGAGAAGCAAACGGGGATTTGACACTGGCCATACATAGAAAATCCACTTTCACCGGACAATACATTCACTACAACAGTAGTGTGCCAAAATCCCACAAAAGAAACTTAGTAAACAACCTAGCAAACAGAATCAGGAAGATCTGCTCTGAACACAAGATTGAGGAAGAACTGGGCTACCTCATGAAAATTTTGCTAATGAACAACTACCCAAAGCGTTTCATTTAGAGGCGACGTACCAGCCTCAATAATTGCACGGCGGCTGAATAGAATAACTAAGGACAACTTTCCCAGTGTTAAAGTTAATATGAAATTTAGTACACAGAGAATCATGAGGTTGGATGCCAAAGATCAATTGCCAATTCACTCCAAATCATTTATAGTCTACAAATTCTCATGTATGTGTGGTAGCACATATATCGGACGTACGAAGAAGCAATTGATAAGCAGAATCCAGCAACATTTGCCACAGAAATTGATTAACAAAGGCTTGGCACCGTCCGGAATATCAGCTGTTTCCGATCATATATTGGAAACGGGGCACCTAGTCAATTTGACCAATTTATCAATTCTACATAAAGCAAAATCAGAAAAATTATTATATAATTATGAAGCACCTGATCTAAATATTGAAAAGTTTCATCAACATGATATTATAATAGACTGGCCAAGAATAACAAAATTCAACAACAATCTACTAGTATCCAGTCAAGAACAAACAGGCCGTCGACTAGAATCAACAAACATACAATCGGATTGGCAACAAACTGAAGTGGAAATAACAGAGGCGCATACGACGACAGAAGTCTCCAAACAATGTGAGCGTTTAAAACTGCAATCCACACTGGCGCTGTTACCATGTGGAAATGACAACTTTGCGCAACAAGGTGAAACGATCAACTACACTGGGGAAAATAGCACTTGTATATGTAACAGTGAACAATGCGCACAAATGGTTAATTCTCAAGCTATCAAAACAATAATGACCAGATCTCAGACATCACTTGCAATACTGAGAGAATGACCTTTACATGCAAACACGCACATACACACAAACACAAACGCATCCACACTCACCAACTAGCCAAAACAAGAAACAGCAGTAAAAACGAGTCAGATTTGTTACCACTAGCATAATCAAGTGAAAACCCAAAATGTATAAATATGTATGATTGCATAACATATGATTAGTATTCACGAAATAAATGGCCTTTATCCACTTTGTTATTTATGTGTTCTGTATTCCTAATTGTAATTATACTGTGTTAAATTAAAAAGGCATGGACATTATAAAGAATATATATATATATATATATATATATATATATATATATATATATATATATATATTCATTTATGTGTATATTTTTATATATGTAAATTTATATGTAAATATGTATGTATTTGATGCAAAAATTAATAAACCGTTTACAAAGCGTGACTAACTATGCGTTTTAACAGTGGTCTCTCTTTTTCTATTAGTTGTACAGATACTTTGCGCTAAATTTCCATAAAAAAGAAGCTTGTAAACGTGTCTGAAAACTTCGAAAGCAGCGATGAGGCGAAAAGTGATAAAATAATCCACAATACACAAAATAGCTCGGCGACGAAATTGTAGTTCTAGGACTTCTTAAGATGAGCATTAAAAAGGGCGTTTTGAAAGGTAACAATGCTAGAATTCTGATAGCTCAGCGCACACCTTCTGCAGTGCACACATCACGAAATCTAATGACGGTGAGTGCGCCAAATTTTTTTTCGGCCGAAAGGCAATCATGCGCTGTTTACAATATTTTCTAATCAAATTCGTGCGTGACTTATAATCTTCAACATTCGTGTGCGTGGTCATTCATATGAACTGCAGATTAAAGATCTTAAAAAGTCAAATTGTTTTGATAAATTTGTACTACTTTATTTTATTATACAACCTTGAAAATCATATTAACATAGTCTCATGTGAGCCAACCTGGTTTTCTCCAGGTACTCCAGCATCATTCATAATTCATTTAGGCAGTTCTCGCAAAGACCATTTCTTGTAAGTCGTTAATAGACTTACACCTGTTTTCTTAGACCTCTTTGTCTTTTAAATGCATTTTGGACAAATGAAGTATAAGCGTTTTTTACGCAGTACGTGAGATCTTGCCAATTATGCAGTTTTCCTACACACGTAATATGAAACCATTTCGGCGCCATTGAAAATGAATAGGCAGGAGGATGATTAGAAAACGGTAGGTACGTTTAGAATTATCGGCACGCTTCAGTTATGATAGACGCTATTTGAGCACGACGATAATCCGATAAACGTAGGACCAAAGCTTAATGCATATACTATCTAGAAAATAATGTATATTTTTCAATAGTAATCCAGTAAACATTGCAATTGAACGCTTAATTCAGTCGTGCAATTTCTGAGGACAATGAAAGATCAAAACTCCGTAGTTTGTGTGATGTATGGTAGCTTTTCGATGTTGTGTGACGGGCTACATACTTTGGGATTGCTGTCTTATGTTTTTTCTTCTGGTCATAATTGACTAATTGGTTACTAGATACGCAACGCCTAACACATAATTGCATATATATTAGTTCTTTGCAAAAAACATTATTTAACTGTTATATATTTTATTGAATGGTGTCATGATTACCGCGAAATTTGATAACTGAAATCGATCAAGGCCACAGTGTGTGGATTAACTGGAGTAACAGGTGTTCAGAAAAAGTTGTAATTTTCAATTTTGGTGAACTATAGCATACATTGATATCCATCATGTTGGTACCATGTACCGACTCGGAAACCATAGTGTCCGTACCACGTAACTTATCGGTACTGTAATGTTGGTATCGGTATCGGACACAATAGCTCTAGTGTTAGTATCCTTTACAGACTCGGTATATATATTATATAGAGTGAGATAGCGTTGAAGTCGCATTGTCGGGACTTTATATGATGGTAGCTTCACAACTGCAGGTTTACACATTCGTCTAGGAGATTGTACCGTCCAATTAACCCAAAAAAAAAAAAAAAAAAAAAAAAAAAAAAAAAAAAAAAAAAAAAAAAAAAAAAAAAAAAAAAAAAAAAAAAAAAAAAAAAAAAAAAAAAAAAAAAAAAAAGATGTTGGGCGACGGGCTATATACTTTGGGATTGTTATGTAAATAAAATATGCAAACTTGACTTAAATAAGTGATATCATACCCATCATACCCGTTATTCAGACTTTTTAAAACATGCAATCGATTTGTGGAAACAAAAGTTAAATTATTCACATCCGTGAAATAACACTGCCCTTAAACTTTGATAATTTTTTCCAGATTGCGGCTGATCAAAATGTTATCCTGAACTTCTTTCGGTTTAAACAATCGTATTGGAGATTTTATCGTCCAATTTTCCCGCCTTTCAAACCCAAGTATATGGTAAGTATAGAGCGTAATATTGGCTCCTACTGATGAATCGCTACTAAAGACAAAAAGAATGTGCATAAAGGACAATGCGTTAAGTTCAGGTTGCCTTTGTTTGATCCTTTTGGTCATAATTCAACAGATTTGTTACTAGGTGCCCAACAACTGATACACAATTGCGTATACATTAGAACTTTGCAAGAAACAGTATCTAATGGTTATATATTTTGATTGATTCCATGATTACCTCGAAATTTTAGATTGATATCGATTAAGGTCAGGGTGTATACATTTTCTGGAATAATAGGACTTCAGAAGCAAATCTTAATTTTGGTGAATTTTAGTAGACCATGATATCCATTGTGTTGATACCATGTACCGACGTGGCAACCAGTGTTCATGTCATGTAATTATGCGGCAACCGGTGTTGATATCAGTTACTGACACAAAAGCCATAGTGTTGGCACCCTTTACACCTTCGGTATATATAATACGTCGTGTGTTGATTTTAACGTCCCATCGTCCAAAACTTTAGATAAATTTAGCTCTACTATTTTAAGTTTACACATTCGTTTAAGAGATGTAAACCTTCAAAATGTCCAACAATCCTCACTAAAATATAAAGTGGGCATATGGCGTATTACTGGCTCCTACGAATGTGCACATGAGATTATACGTTCCCTTCTTGCTGTCTTATGTTTTTTCTTCTGGTCATAATTGACTAATTGGTTACTAGATACGCAACGCCTAACACATAATTGCATATATATTAGTTCTTTGCAAAAAACAGTATTTAACTGTTATATATTTTATTGAATGATGTCATGATTACCGCGAAATTGATAACTGAAATCAATCAAGGCCACAGTGTGTGGATTAACTGGAGTAACAGGTGTTCAGAAATAGTTGTTAATTCTCAATTTTGGTGAACTATAGCATACATTGATATCCATCATGTTGGTACCATGTACCGACTCGGAAACCATAGTGTCCGTACCATGTAGCTTATCGGTACAATAATGTTGGTATCGGTAACTAACACAATAGCCATAGTGTTAGTATACTTTACAGACTCGGTATATATATTATATATGTGATTTAGCGTTCAAGTCGCATTGTCGAGAATTTATATAATGTTAGCTTCTCAACTGCAGGTTTACACATTCGTCTAGGAGATTGTATCGTCCTATTATCCCACATTCCTCACCCAAATATATAGTGGTATATATTGGTAGTACATGAGATTATACCTTCCGTTCATACTGTCTTTGGTTTCCAAACTTCTAATCATAACTGAACTAATTTTTTACTATAGGTTCGCAACACATATACATACTTGCATATATTTATCCCAAACACAAGTGTTTGCTATTATATATTGAATTTAAAGATCTACACTTGTACGAAATGTGATAACTGATATCGATTAAGGCCAGAGTGTGTGGGTTTACTGGTGTAACAGGTGTTCAGAAATATTTTTAATTCTCAATTTCGGTGAACTATAGTATACATTGATATCTATCATGTTGGTACCATGTACTGACTCGGCAACCATAGTTTTAGTACCATGTACCTTTTCGGTACTATAATGTTTGTATCGGTTACTGACACAATAACCATATTGTATTCTGGCCTCAAATAAGCAAATTCCTAACGTGAAAATGAAATTTTCTAAATGTACAATACATTTGATTTTAAGGAAAAATTTAGGTTCTACAAACAATATATATATATATATATATATATATATATATATATATATATATATATATATATATATATATGGATACAGGGCAAATGTATGACCCTTCCTATCGAATATTTCTACAATATACATATTCAAACTTATAATAAGTTCTTCAAATATTTTATTTATTTGACACGTCTTTACTTGTATGCACTGTTCCTGAAACAGTGGTTTGTTTATGACTTGATACACTGAAAGCCGCCAGGAAGCTTTATTTCTGAAGTGGCCTTGCCCTAATGATGACTTGACCATAATGTTGCTGTGTCGATGTTTAATTTGACCCACTGCTGTGAGTTATATTACTTAAAGTAACTAGGTACTATCTCTCCCTCAAATCGCACTAATAATTTGTGTCTAAATTATTATCTTTGTCGTTATTTGTTTAGTTTTCCCTCGCTTCTTATGGTTATATGACAGTGAAACATTAGCCATTTTTAGCTTTTGTGCGGCTGTGGTAGTGATGATGATGATGATGATGATGATGATGATGATGATGATGACTATTCCTGGCACAGGATACAAAATTCTTTCTTTGTAATAAACGTCATTTGCCTTATTATTAAACTATCCACCAGGCGTATACATGTTAAAATACATACAATTAAGGTAACTGGCTGAATTTGATTGCGTATATATTTTGCATGTATAGGCTAAACTTTACTTAAAATGAAAAATGTATAATAAAGGCCATTTTCGTCCTAATTGGGAATTAAACAGTATTTGCAACAGTATAATTAAATAAACATTGGTTGAGCGTGCGGCTTTAACAATTACCATAATCAAGATTGTGATTTTCATATAAACACCTGACCCATTATGTAGATACCATTTTTCAGTATAAAAAGGTTTTGTATGGTGTAAAAAATACAAATTGCCCGGTAGACTGGTTTCGTACTTATTCTGAACTTATCACGTACTGTCCAGAATTTGCCGCGGACAAGGCAGGAACCTGGCAACTTTGGCTTCGGAATCTGATGCTCTAAGCACTGGGTAGGGTGGCTAAGTAGTTAGAGCACAAGATTTCAAAGCAGACCTGTTCAGATGCACGGTTTGTCCGCTAAATATTCTGGACAGTACATGATGAGTTCCAAATATGGCCGAAACCGGTCAACTGCATGCAATGTATTTTTGCAACAGTAGTTGGTCGGCATGAATTTGGACCAGGATCAATGGCTTCAGAGCCTAGCCACTTTTCCACTACGCTACAAGTGCCGCATATACTTCTCTTTGTTTTGCACACAATATACGTCATCAAAGTTTAGTGAATAGAGGCTAATATGTCGCGTTTATCTCAACATGAAAAAATTTTTCAATCCTATGTTTACAAGGGTTTTGTGTTTATTGCCTTATAAATTAATTCGCATACGCTAGAGCTCTGTAGCCTTGAACATACGCATATAGAATTTATTCCACTGTTTACATGGTAACGAAATTATTTACAATAATTTATAATTTACCTCGCTAGTTCATTTTAGGGCTTTCAATGTTTTCATAGTAAGATTAATTTACTGTTTTTAGAGATGGTAAACTTTTATTTTATTACATTAATTACATTTAATGGCTAAGGGGTGGTTTGCAAGGGTATAAAACTAAATGCTCCATGTTCAAATCTCGGACAGGTAAAAGTTGGCAACTAAAAATGTGTGTCAAATGAGGACAAAATTCGACAAGTTGATGATTGACATTTCATATTTCAGGCAGTGTTTACTTTTAGAGCACAACATAAGGCATATTTGCTAGTGATCCAAATTTGACAAAATTTCTGCAAACTTGTTCGAAAGCAGGAAATAAGGTATTAGCTCGATGTTTCCAACCTGAAAATGGGGCACATTTTTAGGTCAATTTTATTTAAGAATCTTGTGTATGGAAATTGTAATTTGAATTGAGATATAAATCAATTATTGAAGCATTAATTTATTATAAATGCATTAAATAAAACACATAAAATGTTCAATTTTTTTGCTGTAACTAAATTAGACGGAATTTTTTTTTATTTAGCAGAATTAAATTTGAGTAGCAAAGAGGATTAAGTTTTAGTAAAAACATATTGTGTGCAATAACGATCAAAGGACATTATTTTAATGTTAAGGCGTGCAGAAGCACATAAATTTACCATGTAATTTTCTGCTCGTATACAAACTCCATTTGTTTATTTAACTGCAGGTTAAGTATATTGCAACAAACAGCTTCCGATATTCCTAATTCTTTTTTGCTATTTGCTTTGAAAAGTACAC
Organism: Eudiplozoon nipponicum; assembly: GCA_029291075.1. Classification (NCBI taxonomy): domain Eukaryota; kingdom Metazoa; phylum Platyhelminthes; class Monogenea; order Mazocraeidea; family Diplozoidae; genus Eudiplozoon; species Eudiplozoon nipponicum. The sequence goes on from JAQBSW010002913.1 coordinate 79,022, forward strand.
GGAAATCTACGAGCTTTAGAGTGTGATGGATATTTTAGGAAATTTATATGCTTTTGCCAGGTATGTTTAGTCGTAAATGCCTTTGAATTCGCGTCTTTATTAATCAGCCATGTATTAGGAATTAGAGAATTTACTTCATTTTAAGTCTTCTAGTAAACATTTCGGAACGCCTGTACACTGCTCTTTATTATGTCCCCTTTGGGGATACTCATGATACAATAAAGTTTCTTCGGTTATTACGAGTTCATGGTATTCAAATTTTTCGGAAAAAAATTGCATTATAATTAATTTATGCTTCAATACATGTTTTACATCTAAATTAATAATAAAATTGAGTAAATGTTTACACCAAAGATTATACCTTATTTATGCTAGTTTTCATCGCTATACTTGGCTTAGATTAGACAGTAATGCTGATAAATACCAAAGTCCGATGTAGGTAAATTATTTATTTAAGCATTGATTTCAAAATGTAGAACATTAATGAGGAGTAATACAATTAAACTATCATTGATTGTGCAAGTGGTAGTAACAATTCTTTACATAGAGTTCTTGGGCGTGAAATAAACGCAGATTCCATTGTATTTAGCCAGTCGTGGAAACACATAGTTAAGCCACCATTAGTCACAGGTACTGACGCGTTTCGTCCTTACATGATCATCGACAGAGTACGACGGCAAACTGACTAGTGAGTATTATATCGCAATTCATATGTATCGAAAGGAAAATTGGCTATGCGTCTCTCACTTCAAGTATTTTCGCATACATTGTACTTTACTGAAAATGTAGGCTGCAGAATTTCTACGCAGTCACGCAGATTAATGTTTTTGCAGCTTTCGCCACAAATATAAAGGAAATACAATTAAACAATCATTGATTACGCGGGTCGTGGTAACAATTAATTAAATCAGGTTTACGAGCTTGAGGTAATCACCAATCCCTATGTATTTAGCCAGTCGTAGAGCAGCAGTTAATTGTGCTTTCTCTCTATATATTCATTTCGGTTTGCCTTTTACTAGTCAGTTAGCCATCGTTCTATGATGATGATCATGCAAGTTCGGGTGACTGACGGTAGTTTTGCTATGTTGTTCGACGACTGATTAAATACGACGAGATTGCTTCTTACTTCAATCTCGCATATTTGTTTAAATAATAGATGATGAGTGTAGTTAGTTTCCTTGGAACTAAATAAATAGAAAACAGTTAGCTCACTTTATATTAGAAAGCTTATCTAAACTGTTATGGTTCTTTAAATATATTCTGTGTTCTGCGAAATTTTTTAAGGTCTGCTAAAATCTGCAATTTTACTTCTAGCAAATATTATTCAAGTAACTATGCCTTTCTTTACCTGATTATCGGGTTCGTTTCGAGTTGTTTACCTTCATATATTTCGATCTCCGGGCATGGAGATATTTTTCAATGGAAAGCACATCAGCCACGCAGTTGAAAATCAATATGTCAACTCGGAACGTAACCCGAAAATCAGGTAAAAAATACATAGTTACTTGAATAATTGCTTCTAAGAGTAAACTGCAGATTTGACAGACCTTAAAATTATCGCGGAACGCAGAATATATTTATAGAGTCATAAAAGTTGAGATAAGCTTTCTAATATAAAGTGGGCTAACTGCTTTCTAGTTATTTAGTCCCAAGGACACTTACTAAACTCACCATCTATTAGTTAAATCAAATACACAATATTGAAGTAAATAACAATCTCATTGTATTTAACCAGTCGTCGAACAACTACCGTTAGTCACTCGAACTTGCATGATCATCATCATAGAACAACGGCACACTGATTGGCAATGATCGAACCCAAATGCATATATATAGAGAAAGCATAATTAGTTGCTGTTCTACGACTGGCTAAATGAATTGGAATTGGTGATTACCACGAGCCGCGTAATCGATGATTTTTTAATTTTATTACATTTATATATGTGGCGAAAGCAGCAAAAACGTTAATGTGCGAGACTGCATAGAAAGTCTAATACATATGCAATAGTGTTTAAGGTGTTGCGCACACAGCAACACATCTTTTAAATATGACCAGAATGATAAACCAAAGACAGCATCAACGGAAATTATATTCTCGTGTACATTCGTTTTGTGCGACTCGTCATTATGAGCCAGTACTACGCTCTTTACCCACTCTATATTTGGTTGATGAATGTGAACAAATAGAATGGTAAAATCTCCTATATGAATGTGTAAACCTGCAGTAGTTTAGCTTGCTTTATATAAGTTCTTCGACATTGCAACTTCAAAGCTAAATCACTATATATAATATATATACCATGTCTGCAAAGGGTACCACATTAATAGCTATTATGTCAGCATTCGATACAAAAATTATGGCACCAAAAACGTACATGGTACCAACAGAATGGATTTCCATGTATGCTAAATTTCACCATAAATGAGATTGACATCTAGTTCTGAACACCTGTTACTCCAGCAAATCAATAGACTCTTGCCTTTATCGATACCAATTATCACGTTTCGCGATAATCATGACATCATTCAATTAAATATGTAACAGTTAGATAAAGGTAGAAAGGAAATAAAATAAGCGCTCTGCTCATATCAGATTAACAAATAGATTGCACAGTTAAATACTGCTCGTTGCGGAGAACTAATATATATGCAATTATGTATTAGGTGTTGCGTACCTAGTAACAAATTAGTTCAGTTGTGACCCGAAAGATAAACCAACGACAGCATAAACGGAAAGTTTAATATCATGCACATTCGTTTCGTGCTTACTGGCAACTCATCAGTAGGAGCCGGTATTACGCCCTTTAACCACTATATATTTGGGTGAGGAAAGTGGGATAATAGGACACATTCCTCACCCAAATATATAGTGGTTAAAGGACGTAATACCGGCTCCTACTGATGAGTCGCCAGTAAGCACGAAACGAATGTGCATGTGATTATATTTTTCCGTTCAAGCTGTCTTTGGTTTATTCTTCTGGTTACAACTGAACTAATTTGTTACTAGGTTCGCAACACCTAATACATATTTAAGTAAGTTGCACGTAAAATTTTGTTATCAGATGAACTATAAATACCAATAGGTACCACAAAATGACAAAATAACTCAGAACGTCAGAGGAATGGAAGGAAGTCTATATAGAAACACCATGTTGACGTTAAATTAATCGGGTCGAACAATAGAATTCCAGTGGTAATTTGTGGTATTTGAAGCTTCGTTCTTGTTTGAATATGTCTGCTTAACGCTAAACTGCAGGCTAGTTGCAGTAAACGCATATCCTCATTGCGGACTAAATTAATACAATTCATTTGTCGATGTGTGCAAAGTTACTTTAATAAGGCACAGCAAATTATGAACCATCAGCAATCCTACGCTAGCATCACAAAACAAGAATAAAGCAAATGTGTTTCAAAAGATAGTTTAATGCTATAATAAAATTGCTAATCATTTATTTATGTTGACGCATGAAAGTAAAGTCGTTGATGCGGATGCGTGCAGTATATTATTATTATTATTATTACATATTATTATTATTATTATTATTATTATTATTATTATTTTTATTTTTATTATTATTATTATTATTATTATTATTACATATTATTATTATTATTATTATTATTAATTCTAATATACTACTTATAATAATAATAATAATTATTATTATAGTAATTATTATTATTATTATTATTATTATTATTATTATTATTATTATTACTACACATATTCTAAGGAAGAATTGCAAAAAAATTCTCTCAGTAAGCCAAAAACTCTTTTACGACCGGCATTAATTTGAAGATATAATTTTTTCGAACCTAACCCCTCTAAATAAAATATTCATTGTTTTTTTCAAAAAAACAATATACTATAAGCCGACCTAGTCTTCATAGGATTTGTATTAGTGCGGTTTTGAGTCGCTTTAAAATAAACTATCAACAGTTCGTGGCTGCTTTTGAAGAATTGACTAGTTGGTTAGTCCAAATTCAAAAGACAACGAATATAATAAAGCATTTAACGATTTAATTTCTAATGGCTATCATAGACATTTAATTCAATCAATTATTAAAAGAGGAAGTAAACTAAAGCAGACGTATTTGGACCAGAAAAGGAAGCAGTCTACCTGAACATCCCATTTAAAGGGGATGCAGTTTGGCTGCATGCTTTTAAATTCATTCTATCTAAAGGCGGACTCTGGCTAAGACAGGTGGGTCTTTTATTGCAATAAGGTGCCCCGTTATTCGTTTAGTCTTAATTATGGAATTTTTGTGTATTGTGAAATAAATTGTGAAAACTGTTATCGATTTCTTTTTCTAATAAGGGAACGGTTTCAAAAAAATCCATTAAAATTAAAGAAAAAAGGACACAATCGCCATATTAATATCCTGCCTAGGTCTAGCCAGGTACTTTTCTTGTAACAATTTTCAATCAATACTTAGTCGGGAAGTCTAAGCCTGAAATGCAATATAGGACGTCCGCTGGAATACACGGTGTAAGCCTAAGGAGACTGAGATTTTCTAAGATATACATTGTTATTGATTGGCCATTAGTAGTTTTCAGTTCTACATTTGCGCCGCATGATACTAGAAAGTGTGGTGCTATAAATCAAATCGAAGCACCAGCGTCAACAAGATACGCGACCCGAGAAGAGAGGAACAGTAAAAACCATCAACGACGCAGTTTGCTGAGTAGCAGAATCAATAATCTTCGGCCTTATTTACACTGAAAGTTTGTGGCATATAACCGTTCTCCACTGGTAAGTTAATTTGTAGCCATCCGGGAGAATCACAAGTTATGATGGATGTACATCGAAATGACAGCGAACGACTGACCGATAGTGGTGTGATTAGTAGGACAGTGCACAGATTAACAGGATCTCTGAAGACGTTGTGAATACGAACTCGGATTATCTGTATGGAACTGTTGCAATAGCGCCACGCGTTGGAATATCTCATTAGACACCTTTGATTGGAATGCCTCAAATTCTGCCGCAATTGCGTTGCATTAAATACAATTACTTGTGATTTTTCTCTAACCGGTACAACCATGCCCTATTATTGTTCCATACTGTCTGCAAGATCGCCGCTGCCAATCTGTCATTATGGGAGTGAAATATTAAAACTACTTCACGAGGAAAGGACATGAGATAATGCGGTCAAATTGTCGCGTTGTCATATGCCAGCTCTATATACCTCTCAAGAAGGCAATGGAGCTATAGACTAGGACGCTGTTCTTCTATTTAGAAATCGTGATACCGTTTCTGCACTCACTCTTTTATAGTAATGTTATTAATTTCTGCATAGAGTGCCAATTTGTCCTTTATACAGTTGCTTTCCGTTCCGCAAATCCGGAAATTGGCTTTGTATATCAGTTTTGAGACCTACATGATCAATTTTATATCTTTGATTACGCAACTCATTCAGATAAAACTACATCCACAATTCCTCAATCTTCTCATTTAGACATCCATGCGTGATTGTGGAAATATTATAAAGGACTTAGCCGTACTTGCGGCTGATTCTGAGCATTATTGCAGCGACGAGAAACTCGAGCAAAAAATTATACTAGATTAATTGATGTATGATACATCATTCTTGTCTTGCGTCGCTGTTGTGTTAGCCTTCACAGTTCCGTGATTAACGCACCAATACCTATTTTTCCGTAATTAACGCAACGAATTCATGAAGTTCATTCACATTGCTCAAATTATCGCAAGGTTTGGGTACTTAGAATTCACAAGAAATCTAACCACGCAAACGTATTGACCTAATACAAATAAAAATTAAACTTTCAAAGTTAATTTAAGAAACATTATAATTTAAACATTTTCAAATATTATTTAATCTCTGTAAGAATGGAGTATTCTAGATTTAACCCGGTGATAACTTTGATGTAATTGTTTTACCTTAAAACATAATTTATGCAGCACATCAGAACAGCTTAAATACAACGCTAAAATTGCATGAGCATGCATTGTCCTGATATTAATGATAGTTGGTTTATTGAAATTTGTTGCTCTAGATTGCGCGACACGATCATTATATTTAACGCACTCACGAATTTCTTTCGTGGGTTGTTATTTGGCGCTCGTAAATGCACAATGATCTGATTGATCCGCATTTCCAAATACGCGCCGAGCTCGCCTTCATGATAGCTGGATGCTGATCCGTCCCAAATCATTCGTACTACCTATGGGAAATGAATGATCTGATTGATCCGCATTTCCAAATAAGCGCCGAGCTCACCTTCATGATAGCTGGGTGCTGATCCGTCCCAAATCTTTCGTACTACCTATGGGAAATAATTGATCTGATTGATCCGCATTTCCAAATACGCGCCGAGCTCGTCTTCATGATAGCTGAATGCTCATCCGTCCCAAATCATTCGTACTACCTATGGGAAATGAATGATCTGATTGATCCGCATTTCCAAATAAGCGCCGAGCTCACCTTCATGATAGCTGGGTGCTGATCCGTCCCAAATCTTTCGTACTACCTATGGTAAATAATTGATCTGATTGATCCGCATTTCCAAATACGCGCCGAGCTCGTCTTCATGATAGCTGAATGCTGATCCGTCACAAATCATTCGTTCTACCTATGGGAAATAATTGATCTGATTGATCCGCATTTCCAAATACGCGCCGAGCTCGCCTTCATGATAGCTGGATGCTGATCCGTCACAAATCATTCGTACTACCTATGGGAAATAATTGATCTGATTGATCCGCATTTCCAAATACGCGCCGAGCTCGCCTTCATGATAGCTGGATGCTGATCCGTCCCAAATCATTCGTACTACCTATGGGAAATAATTGATCTGATTGATCCGCATTTCCAAATACGCGCCGAGCTCGTCTTCATGATAGCTGAATGCTCATCCGTCCCAAATCATTCGTACTACCTATGGGAAATGAATGATCTGATTGATCCGCATTTCCAAATAAGCGCCGAGCTCACCTTCATGATAGCTGGGTGCTGATCCGTCCCAAATCTTTCGTACTATCTATGAGACATGAAGCTCCATCTAACCATAGATGTACTACGTTTTGCTATCTTATTTCCAGTGCTTTCGTCAGAAATCTATTAAAACTCAGTACACTAATTACAAGACCAGATTTAAGCAAATGTTAAATAGTTCATTTATTGTCCAGTACAAAGCAAACCAAAAAAACAAAATTTATAATAGAAATAGAGTTTAAACCATAATTGTAATAATGCTTATATTTTATTAACTGAACTTGAATTAAATTGGGATCAGAAAAAATTATAATTTATATATATATATATATATATATATATATATATATATATATATATATATATATATATATATAATTTATTCTCTCACCAGAACCAGCAAATAACATTTCTTTAAATCAAGTTTGCAAGCTTGGAGTAAACACCAATCCTATTGTATTTAACCAGTCGTCGAACAACATAGCAAAACTAACGCCAGTTACAATGGGAATGGTGTTGAGATGTATTACCTTTATATATATGGCGAAAGCTGCAAATAGTTTATGTGTATCCGATATTTCCAGACAAGCATAATGAACACGAGACTACTTGAGGCGAGAGTAGCGTATCTTATTGTTCTTTTCATATATATGCATTGCGGTTTGATCCTCGCTAGTCAGTTGGCCGTCGTACTCTGATGGCAATCACGGAAGTTCGAAACGCGTCAGTACTTGTGACTGTTGGTAGTTTTGCTATGTTGGTTGACGACTGGCTAAGTACAATGGGATTGGTGTTTACTTGAAGCTCACAATCTTTATTTAAAGAATTTTCATCACCACTTGCGCAATCATTGCTAGTTTAACCAATATTTCTACGAAGAACATTATATTTATTGGGATAAACCTTCAAAATCCCAGATGAGAAGCCAATTTGAGGCCAGCCTTTTCTTTATTACAGGGCAGCCACAATGTTGTACTTACTATAAATATACGCGGTTAGAACACGTATTATTAAACAACTATAATTTAAGATTGAAAAACTGAAAATGGATGTTACATGACTATTTAACGAACATTGGTTGCGCGAATGGTGATAAAAATTATTATAATCAAAGTTGCGGTCTTGTTATAAACATCTGACATATGTAAGTAATTAATGGGTCAGGTGTTTATATCAAGAACGCAACCTTGATTATAATAATTGGTTAGAATATTGTTAACTATTGTTGGAAATTTAATATAGGAAAACAATTTTACAAAGAGAATTTTTATTACATGTAATCACGGAAAATACTTAGATTAGTCGATCTGGTTAACTAAGAATGACGGTCAGTGCAGGCCTGAGATAATGGACCATAAATCGTGTGTTTGTGTTTAGCCAACACTAGAAACAAAATATGACATTGCTTTGCTCTTGAGTTTTATTCAATCTTATTGGTATATATATATATATATATATATATATATCTTTATATATAAATTGGAAAGCAAACAAGATAGAAATATGTTAACATAGAGAAAGTGTGAAAAACATAAACCAAGCAAATTGCGTGCGTCACAACCAGTTCAAGCTCAATGCTTGTACGTGCTTCTTCTGCTTACATAAATCCGGCTGCAATTTGTTTATCCATAAGGCTTGTATGTGTAAGTAAGCTCTCTTTTGATATATATATATATACATATATATCAATATATATATATATATATATATATATATATACATATAAAAGACAATTACTGGCCTAACATTCCACAGTTTAATCAAACTGGATATTTTAATGGACTGGGCAATGAATCACATAAATCCTAACAACAATTTACTGGCATCCTGGCAATTTCAAACATCCACAGAAAACTAGTTTATATATATATATATATATATATATATATATATATATATATATATATGTATATGTATATATACTATATCCATTGCCTTTAAATATTACAATTTAAATTTCTAATTAGGACGAAAAAACATTAATAACGTGTATAATGGCCTTTTATCTCGAGATTACTAAAATTCGCTCTACAATCATTTATTTATATACATTCCGAGATTTCATTTGATTATGGGGGTGGCAACAAATCTGACTCGGTTTACCTTCTATTTCTTGTTTTGGCTGATTGGCAAGTGAGCATTCGTTTTTGTCATTGTGTGTGCCTCTTTGCATGTCAAGGTCATTCTCGTTGTATTGCGAAATGATGTCAGAGATCTCGTCATTTTTGTATTGATGGCTTGAGAGTTAACCATCTCTTCGCATTGTTCGCTGTTACGTGTACGAGTGCTATTTTTCCGAGTGCAGTCTCTCGTTTCACCTTTTTTGCGCAATTTTGTTTTCTTCACTTGGTAACAGTGAAAGTGCTGTTTGTATTGTTGAACGCACATCTTGAAATAAATGGCCATTATCCACTTTGTTATTAATAAGCTCCTAATGAGAAATATACTGTATTATATATATATATATATATATATATATATATATATATATATATATATATATATATATTCGTCTGAACAATCTGCGCTGTTACCAAAGAGACAGAACGAACTAAAGAAAAGGCGTCATGAAAGAAAACATACGGCGGAGAACAGTGGGCCACAGAATGGTTCCTACAGCGCACAACTTATCAAAACACAATCGATCTATACAAGAATATCCAGATCTGTAGCATAACTCCCTAACACTAGAACACTGACATCTACATGCACACATTCACACGTGCATACGACTCACAGATAACCCCGAAATAAACAGTAAACCTGAAAATTCGGCTAGTTGCCATCAATTTAAAAACTCATCTTATCGGATAACTATAAATGGATTTCAAATGACTGAGTAAAAATTTGTCAAGATTATATTATATGTGTCAAATATATGAATAGTTTGAGTTTTGTATTGCCGAACTATTAAAATTGTTTTTCTATACCTCTTTTTTCTAAATGTATAACATCTGGCAATTTTTTAATGCCAGCTATTTGCCTATCTGTACTTGGCATGCCGTGTGTTTCAGGAATTTATGTACATTTGTTGCTGGTGCATCTGGTTTTTCCTGGAGGTTTTGATTCCACATTGTCCAATTGTGCGTGTTTCGGGGGTAATTGAAGAGCTTTCGTTTCTTGCCAAGCCCGTAGTACTTTTATTGTTTCTTTTTTCTGTCATTTTATTAATCTTTGTTATCGCCTCTTTTGTGGTAAATGTAACACTCGGTGAACTTTATTAATATTGAACTTTTGCTGAATATATACTCTACTTTCTTTATTCCCAGCCAGTCAAGTGCTACGTTGTGTTTAAGAAAAGAAGGCCTCTTGCAATATGTAAAACAGTGATTCACAAATGTTTAAGGACTTTTATGATCTCGCTGTGTAAACAGTGGAGAAGCTAGTTGTGTTAACTTTGTGTCCTGTTTGGATTATACGGTCAGGGATTGCTAAATTTTGCGAGGGTTACTATGCCTATCTCCTTTGGCTTTTGGAGCATGAATTGACGAATTCTATTGTTTGCTTTAACCAGTTCTTCATATATATATATACATATATATATATATATATATATATATATATATATATATATATACATACATACATATATATATATATATGCTTCCTTCATAAATTCTAAAATTATTTGAGATTTATAGAAAGAAAGTTGTTTAGTTCTAGCATAAATAAAATATTCGTTGAGTATTGAATCTGATATTTGCCGTGACACCCGGTTTATTCTTTCGGTCATTATAGAGGCCGAAAGATTTCCGTGGAAAAATGGGTTTAGCAGATTTTTCTGTTACTTTCATTTGTTATATGAGACGTGCGAGGTCTTTTGTTAGAATCAATAAATTTATCTGAATAATTGTTCATTTGTAAGATTTTCGTCAAATTTTCATCTGATTCAGCTTATTCTTGTAGTTATTATTGAGGTTAGACGATAATCTGTTAAAGGTACGTTCAAGTAGACCTTCCTATTTGTATTCTATTACGCAAACCTGATAGGTATTTATCTGCAAGATCTTCTTCCAAACTTGTAACTATCCCTCGACCTGGATTTCGGAGTATATCATTCTGATTTGGTTAGCAAAGTTATTTGCCAATTTCCTCCAGTAAGAACTTGGCACACTGCTTTCGGCTTTCCGTTGAATCGAATGTGATAGGCTACTATTGTTATATCCTAACGGTAGAATGTCGACAATAGGAAGCAAATTGTCTTGCTTTTCCTCCAATATAAAATTCAAATCTTGTTCGGCATTGTTGGCCTCGTCTAAAGGATTTCTACGATTTGCAGCTTTTGGAATAAACGGCATGTCATGTCTATGTAACAAATACTGCTCAACTATATGCAGTAGGACTAATGTTCCTAAATTATACATGCATACATGACAACACCGTTGAAACCATGGAAGCATTCACAATTAACTAGAAATCGAATAGAATCTCGGTAGGTCAATACAAGTTCTATTTTGTCCGTCAAACAATCCAGATTTTTATCATGGATTAGGTCGCCGTAAATCATCGTTGTCCTTGATAATGAAATGTTCTGTAAGCAGCGACGATTCCTCAATTGACGCAATTTTTTCATTAACAGAAATCTTGTTCATCAGTGCTTTTGTTAATTAAGAGTAATCTGTTATAGACAATGTATTAATGAAGCATTGAATTTGTTATAAGAGTTTGCTTTTGTCTTAGGCGTGTAGGCACTGGGCGGTGTTCAACATTGACATCATTGGACGCATTGGTTGAATTCTGAGACTTCTTTGACACGTGTAATTTTAGCTCATTATATAGCCTTGCGTGATCCGTGTCAATTGCTTTGGCTTTATCAATTTATTCTGGGAGATCTGCAAAAGATGTTGCGATGTCTTGCAAATCTTTATGAGGAAGTAGTGGATTTCCCCATGTTTATTGAATCAACTTTTTGTTTGATATCTTGTCTGGACTTCGAAATATCAACGATAATTTATTATCTACCTGAGTTATATGCGTCGGCAGTTAGAATAGCAATTCCAAATATTTTTCTGGTGTCGGGAGTCGTATCTTTCTATCAATTTGAATATTTTGAATTTCATCTAAGTGTCTCTTGGTAAGAACTTGGTATCCCTAAAAGCTTACCGATGTTTCTCAATTGCGCTCACTATTTCTGCTTTTAGCAATCCCTGATTGAATTCATCTTGGTTAACTCATTCTGCAAGGTTAATAAACAGGGTGTAAGGTTTATATTCGGAAATCGATTTAGAGCAAAGAAAGTTGCTCCAAGTAATAGTGTCTCCTTTCGTTGCTTTAAAATATTTAAACATGAAAAAATGTATATTTGCAAGGGACTCTATCTCAATCTCTGGCCAGCACCTCTTTACTTTTTCCTGCGTAACATTCGTAAATATCTCCGAATTGACTATGAACGCAACAAGGTCTTTTTTGTTGAGTTCCATCATTATTTGTCCAAGCGATTGTATTTTCCTCTCAAAGTCCAATTATATTTAATTGTTGTTATCAGTCGCGTTTAACTGAAATTGTTCTTTTAAGTGGTTGGTAGACTTTTGATTGTTTTTTAAAACTTTAAGCCATAACATCTGGTTGTAAGCACAGCTTAATAAATTTTATTCTCTCTACGGTGGCAAATAACTTAGTCTACCTAATCAAGAAGAAACGCTCTGAGCACACATTTTAAGAAGAGTTGGAACACACGGTGAAACTCTCTCTAATGAACGATTAAACAGATAAAGTCATTGATGCCAACAAAAAATCTCGCTCTGCTCGCGTAATAAAGGACAGTATAAGAAAAATCTACCAGAACCTATTTTTCCACGTAAATATATCAGCCGCTATAATGACTGAAAGAATAATCCGAATCATGAGAACAAACTCTCCAAGTGTCGGGTTAAATAAAAGAATAAAAACAAAACGAAACAGTTTGCGAATGCCAAAATCAACAGCCTTCTTTCTCCAAATCTCTTAACGTTTACAATTTCAAATAAATGTAGAGTAGCACATTTCAGAAATAACCGAGAAAAATGGTTAACAGTGTAATTCATCAACACATGTCCCAACCAAATATGTAAACCTGTCACCGAATGTTACATCAGCAACAATAGTGTGTGCCGCGAAGCAAGAAAATACCACGGGTTTGACAACAAACGGAAGTTGTACGGTTAAATTAATATACGCACGCCCGGAGACTGAGGAAGGAAATTGAACCATAAAGTCAGAAAAATATGCACGCGAAAAAAATGTGTACGCTTTCCTCAAGCGGGTGATATGTTTAGCTAAGATAGGTATCCAGCAGACACTAAACGAAGGATCAGATATCATTCATTCAGAAACCAAGTGACATACAATAAAGGTTAATAATTCGCCAATAGTAACCTAAAACTTGCACAAATGTGACATATTTATACAAAAACGGCAAGCCTTCATTCATTCATTTGGAAGGCCATTTATAGACAACCAATAAATTAAGTTATGTAAATAAGCTTAAACGAAATGATATTGTCAAGATCTCAGCAAGAATATTTACAAAATATATTGTTCATGTATTCAATGCGTACATTTACCTTAATACTCAATAATTGATGTTATATATATATATATATATATATATATATATATATATATATATATATATATAAATGCTGAAGATTTTTGCTATATTTTGCATAAGAGAAGAAATAAGAAAACAATCACTTAACCTGATTTGTCCCTTTTTGCGTGGACGGGATATTTCAGCGGAAATATTTTTTTCGTCACATAATTAGAATATTTTATTCAATTTTCAGTCATGCGTAACATATGCCCACTTGGTTGTATTTCCTTTGGGTTGTTTGTCGTGGATATCGCTTTCTACTTAAATTTTCAGTTTTCCGAATTCTTTCTCTCGTTAAGAGAATGGCGACTTGCCGTTGTGTGCCGAAGTATTAAATTAATATAAAGTGTGTTGCATTTCGATGCAAATATGCCCTTAGCATAAACTAAGCATAGCACAAGATAGCAAAAAATTGACTCTACTACAATTGTTTTGTACATCTTCAGCATCATGTAAATACTCAATGCCAGATGGTCTGCTACATAATACCAGCTGGAGACAGCAAATTAAAACTATCGGTTGAGAGCGAAGCCAACGTAAATGCACAGGAAAATTTAATAAATACAAAAGTTGGTTTATGTCAAAAAATAGCATTCAAAGAAAGTCGTTGGTTGCCTTGGATTAGAGATTTTGGACTGGAACAAATTTGACAGTGCTTCGATTCCGTCGGCCCTAGATCTCAATAACATTAATA
>JAQBSW010002914.1:0-7500 GCA_029291075.1 Eudiplozoon nipponicum
GTTAAAATATACTAACATACATTAAATACAATAGAATATTGAATAATATTTAACAATTTAACTCTAAATAAATAAGTCTCAATGTTTTTGAACAAGTCGAGAGAAAAAAGCTGAAGTTTCGTCAGTTGCACGGACTGATGCGATTCAAAACTCCACGTCCGACATCAGTACACGATGGTAAACTGGATGACGACAACCAAATCACAATACCTTAATGCACAATATAGAATGTGTCTCACTTACCTGGTTTCCTTGCATGCATTGTACTTGTTAAGAAATACTAGATGTGTAATTTCTACTCAGTCATGAAAATCCGGTTGTTGCATTTTAAGCCACACGTGTATATTTCATATAAACAGGCAAATATTAACTGCAATTCATATCTCTTTATTTGATGAATCATTCATAATTTTTCGATTGCCTCCTTCAATGGTCTAATCTTTTTCCGATATAAAAACCTTGTAAATACAAACGAATTATCTATCAATCGTTATTTGACTGAAATTATACATAAGCAAAATCGTCAATTTTTATTTAATTTATGTAAGCTTCGTTGAACATGATGAAAAATGTGTTATTGTGCAAATATTTCATGCTAATTAACTGTGAATTGTCAATACAATTTACTTTCAAGTTTCCACACTTTGTGTTCGTTTGTTTATGTAGCATAGACTACTGTGCAAATGAAGTGGCTACATTCTACATTCATTTCGAAAGCTAATTTATTATTTCCTTGAAGATTAACGAACAACAACGAAAATAGTAGCAAAACAATAATAATAAAAACAATAACAACAACAACAAGAAGGAAAGCAACAGAAGAAATGACAATAACGACAACAGAATCGTGACTGCTGTCTACATCGGGCAACGATTAATATTCTTGGCAAGTGTAACCTACTTTGTCGAAAGATATTATGCAAGCATCACTTAAGGAAAGCAAAGCAAGGCAACTAGACAGGGTGATGGGTGTGTGAATTGCGTTACCGACCAAATTCTGCAGGGCTCTTGCATAGACAAATTTTTCAAGCATGTTGTCTAGCTTTATAACATTTCCAATTCGTGTTATTACAAATTTTGTCAACTATTTGTCTCGAAATTTTATTGACATTTAACTGAATTTTGTACTCGTTAATTCGCGACTATCATAAATTTCCTTAAGTTCTATTGTGCTATTGTAAAAGAACTGCAATTTTGTTTGGATAAAATAAATGCGGAAAATATTTATTACATATAATTTAATAATGTTAATTGAATTAGTTTTTTTCATAAAAAAAGCACATTGCTAAATCCTATCATATTACATAAGTAGCAACCTCTTTCTGCATAAATTCATCATAGCATCACTTGTGAATTACTTTTTTTGTTTACATTTGGTTTTGCTTAATATTTTCCTTAATATGTCGTTAATAAATAATAATATTGATTCCACTCGACAAACAGGTGCATACAATGAGGAAATATCGGCAAATTTACTATGCATAGAGTACAAATAAGATTTAATTTTTTAGAGAATTTAGAAATATAACCAGAAATCATAACTATTCAGTAGCATAGCTGAGTATTTGGCAAAAATAAATATTTTGATTATTAGAAATTATAATTTGGTTGCAACGTGATATTTATAAAAAAAGATATTCAGTTCTTGCGGAAACATCGGTTGATGAAGCCATTTGTAAAGGTATACTGATATATTTTATAATTATTATAATCAAGGATGCGGTCTTGATATAAGCACCTTACCCATTAAGTACTTACATTTTGCCAGTATAAACTGAGAATTGTATAGTGTAGAAAAGGCAATTCATCCAGTAGATCGGTTTCGTCCTTGTTGGTAACTCATCATGTACTGGCCAGAATTTTCCGCGGGCAGGGCTTGAACCTGGACACATCTGCTTCGGATTCTGGTGCTGTAACCACTGAGCTACCCCGGTTTCCTGGAAGAATTGTCTTTTCTACACTATACAATTCTTTGTTTATACTAATTTATGTAAGTAATTAAGGGTCAGTTGCTTTAATAAAGACCGCAACCTTGATTATAATAACTGTTATCGCCTGCGAAACCAATGTTCGTTTAAATATATTGTAATTGTATGTGGTTAAGATTTATTGCCTAGTTTTCCTTGTTCATATTTCAGGTTTGCATTTGCAAACCCCTCGGGATATCCAGTTCTAATAAAACTTTATTTATGACTCCGACATTTCTTGACATTTTATTTGTTCAGAACAAATATTGTTTATTCTGTCGGATAAATTGTATACCAATTTTCAGTTTTGATAAATTTCAACAGAGATTTGGTAATTGATTTACCATCCACTTCATATCGGTCTTTTATACATTTCTGTCTCAAAAAGGTAAGGAAAGACAGTACGTTATACTGAAAGTTTAACGCACACAAGCAATCTGAATTTGATTGTCCATGTTGGTAAATTCTTAAAGCCTGTCATTGTTTTCTGTATCCACGTTTAAGATAATACGAGTGCCATCAACATACCTCAGATATATGGTGTGGTATTTTTTAGTAAATGGTTGTAATGTTGATATTTCCAGAGGGAAGGTGTACACATCAGTTAGTAGAGACACTAGCGGACTGCCCATCTATATTTCATTTATTTGCGTGCAATATTGATCAACTTTATTGCACTTAATGACAAGACATTTGGGATTAATGTTAGGTATATCAAATGATTGGTAGCTAATATCGATGAAAATACAGGAGAAATCAAAATTTTTGTCGTCAGATTTGCGTATGAAAAGATTTTTGATGTCGAAAGAAATCAATTTTGAATACCTGACAAAGTACGGTTTTACCATAATCTAGGTTGCGAACCTAATTATAGTAAATGTTATCACCGCCCGTGCAACCAATGGTCGTTTAATTTTATGAAAGTACGATTTTATTTTGTCTATATTGTAAAACCTTAAAAATGCAATTAAGCAATCAAAGCTACCGCGGGTGATGGTAGAAATTCTTTAAATCAAGTTTGTAAGCGTGAAGTAAACACCAAACCGATTGGATATTCCCAGTCGTCCAACATTTTCGGTCAAGTAAAATTTCTGCGAGACTACTAAAATTGAGAGCAGCATATTTAATATTGCTTTCTGTATGTATGAGTTTACCGTCGTACTCTGATGATGATCATAGAAGGTAGAAACGCGTCAGTGCGTGCGATTGGTGGTAGTTTTGTTATGTTGTTCGATGACTGGTTATATTCAATGGGATTGGTGTTTACTTCAAGCTAGCAAACTTGATTTCAATAATTAGTATATAAATGAGACTAAAAATTTTAAATTAGTATTCTAGAAATAACACAGCCAGTATCTACTTTGTAATTAAGCGTGCTTTCACTTCCAACTAAAAAATTTACTCTGTAATATTATTTAATATGCCGCAGTGTACGAAAAATTCTCCCTATAATTTGATCATGCTCAACAGAAGGAAGTCTTGGGCAGAATCTTACAAGTGACAATAAGATGATCGCTTAATGCGTTAACTGAATTATGTGTAATCACAGGTATATCAGGGCTGTTTCTTTTAGCAAATATCCCGGAATATTTTGCTTTTGTCGCCAAAAATGTGAACATACATGTCGAAACCGATAAATGTATTACCATTTCACAATATTTTCTATGAATAATTATTAATCGGTCAATATTATAACTGTTAAGCAAATAAAATTTGTGATTCAATTTAGACTTTATCATTAATTAGTTATCTGTTTAAGACCAAACAAACAAGCAGCAAAGAAATACATCAACACTAACAAACTAATCGCAGATAAACCTCTCAAATTTTGCGTAAAATGTCTATTGGCTATGACTGATATCATACAGTCTAAAGCGATGGCCGCCTAATCAACTAACGTCAAAACCATTCCTCAAATGTTGTTTTGAATTTGATGCTCAATAAAAATGCATCGATTTTGCTCACGCGATTACTATAGACAGCTAACAGTTAAAAAAATTACTTAATGTGCGTTGGACTATTTAACTGCAGCCTAACATGAGATAAAAAAGACAAACAGACAAAGGATATAGCAAATTCAAGTATTTTTGCAGATCCAACGGCTTAGAAGAAGTTAGTTATCGTAAAATGGAAGAATAAAAATTGATGACAAAGAATTGTCCAAAAATATTAAGTACCTAAAATCAATATTCGAATTATGGGCACACTTTATATTACCACCGCATTTGTTGACCAACATTCAATTTGTTCTCTATTCCAGTATTTTTATCCATTTTCTGCGTTAGTTGGTATACTGTCCATTTTGATAATTCAGTATATAGACTAGAATAGAATCAAAGAAACCGGGCAGAGCGAGCAATTCAATCATCATTTTTTCCTTAATTATTATGAAGATTCGACTTGAGTATTCAAGTATTAATAAAGGCACAGGCTCAATTGTTCGCATTACAATGAAGCAGGTGCCAGAAATCGATTTTTTTGCGTAACAAGCCAATTGTTGAGCGTGAACTATAATAAATGAACCAGTCGAATGCGTTCTGATCGAGGTTGTGCTGCAACAAAAATGATAGAAAAGTCACTTCGCATTCAAAATGTAGTCAAATCTACAAGTCCAACGTAAGCTTTATCTTTGTGAATGAAAATACAAAATTTAGAGTTTAAACTGGTCATCAGACCGGCATAAATCGTATTAGAACCTAAAACAGGCGCGGCGAATTCTAGAATATTAATGGTAAGGAGGATATGCCGAAATCAGATTAAGCATAATGAATAATCTTTTTAATAAACACTCTAACATATTTCCTGATACAAATCAATGCGTTGTGGCCGAACACTCAATGCTAACTACAGATATAATTAACTAATGTGTTGACCTTTTTCGCAAATTAATCTGTCAATACATTTGTTTAAATTTGCTCAAGTGCTAGACCTATTGCTAAGATTCCAGTAGGCCAAAATTTCATTTGGTAATAAGAACCAACGTTTTGCATATGACGACTGGGATTCATAAATCTATTCCAATTTAAAAAGAAAACATGCTTCTAATCTGGGGAATTGATTTCAAGAAAATTAATTATGTAAATACCGTTCAATTATAAGCGAAAAAATATTATTTTACGATAAACAATTATGTTTTATCAATCTATATACAGTTTATTCAATATGCATGACAAGCAATTTTTGAATTATGCATAATTTTTATAAAAATATACAGCTTATTGCAAACTTTAGCAATATTGTAGAATACAAAATAAATTCAAATTCTCATGTAGATTATATAATCGTTTTCTTTTCAAACATAAATGTTTATGTTTCGCATTATATCTCTTCTTAATTAGTCAATAATTTAATCGCAGCTCTGTCAATTTTACTACGTACTCTATTTAAATCAATGTAACAATCTGTGTCAATTCAAGCAACTTAAGTAATATATTTTAGAATACAATGAAGTTTACAAAAGGAGGGTATTTAAAATGTTCACTCTCCTCGACTTGCATTATCGGGTTGTTGCTTTGCACTATCAGTTTTACAAAGATCCAACTGATCCCTATTTTTCAGTACGCATCGATTTTGTCTTCGCTTTGGCTAGGTGCGGATTCGTCCCTTTCTTCCTAAGGCTTCAACATTGTTCATACTAGCCACTAATTTTCGTTGATTGGCGACGTTTCGATACTTCCTTTCCGGAATTATCATCGGGCCTCTAATCACACATACACAGGGCAGTATCCACAAAAGTAGATTTATTCAAATGTGCAATTTGAAATTCCTTTTCATATTTTGTTTCGTCAAAGTAGAATATTTAAATACGGAACCATATTACTAAAGGCTTTTCCAACCGAAAGGGTGTCTAGACATCAAGAGATGTTCTACTTATTATAACAACACCTAATAGGTATTATGCCCAATGAATCAAATTGCTGAAGCCTAACATGATCGGAATACTTTCTTGAAGGAACTTCTTTGTTGCTAACCTGGATTAATTGAAATTACCTGATCTGCGTTTTGACTAACGCAACTTTCATTGTTCCAGTAATTTTCTTTTAGTAAAATATTTCGACCAACTTTACCGTAGGTCTTCATCAGTTGCATTTCACGAAAAACGTTTAATCAGAAAGAGTGTGGGATTAAGCCAGGCTTCGAAGATAAAATAATAAACAATGTGAAATTATGGTTATTTATTAAAAAGTTCTAGAAGGTCTTTGCTATTTTGCGTGTGCACATTCCATATTATGATTGTGTCAATATCGTACAGCGCTTACAGTATCGCAATACGTATTGAAAATTCATCATAATCGCAGAAATATTTTGGGAAATTTTGCCGTTGTACTATGAGTTTAAAAAAAACGTTCTCCCAATGAATATTGATTATGCCTGACCGAAATTGTATTGATATTAAAAATTATTGCTTATTCGTGTATATTTCGCTATCTTTTTCCTTTTTATTTGAAATGCTTAAACACTTTCTGTTTCATTTTGACATTTTAAGATTCTATTGAACAATTATTAAATGTACGGAGAATACTTGATGATATTCATCATTATCAACATTATCATCATCAACAACGCCAACATTATCATAATGGATAACATCATCATCTCCTTCATCATCACAACAACCGCATATAATCGTGGGAAGAAATAAAGGTTTAAATTATTTTTTTAAATAAACAAATGCTTTAAGAAATAATAAAATTACGAAAAAAAATTCTAAGGAATGATAACAACGGAAATAAAAAAATTAGACAAGAAACTGTTAATGTAGAGATAAAGGAGAATTTAGTGTGACAAAACTCGACATGCCTAAAATTTTCATAATGGCCAATCACGAATATCCTTAATTGACGCATATTAATGCGAGTTATACAGCTACGAAATTTTGAAAGTGTGCCCTAGAGCAGGTTTAATTTAAGCCTTAATGCACAAATATAATAGACCTACTTTACACGCCACTGTTTTGCCAAAATTAATTTTAGCAGAAATTTGCTTTAAAAATTCATATTTCAGCTTAGAAATATTTTACACTTCAAAGCTACACTAAATTTCGTCACTTTTGATAAGTTTGTCTGTTCCTGAGTTTCAAGTTATTCTGGCTTACTTTCACATACAGCCAACTCTTGTCAAAGTATCCCGTTATTAATCCATAAATTGTAATTAATGCGTTAGCCGCGGTTCGGTGTTAATACCGTGCAATTAACTAGGAGCTTTCATACATGGATTGAAAAATCGTATAACCGATTGATTGCATCTGCCATCTTATTCAAAGCTTAGGTCATATCAAAGACAATAATAATAACTTTAAGAGTAATTTTAATTCAAAATTATTTCAAATCTCCTGATGTCAAAATGTATACACAAAATAATTGCTTATAAATCTGATCTTAGTGGCAATATGATCCTTTTGCCAAGAGCCGCCTAAAATTTTAATTTAAAAAAACTCATAGATTAGTTTTCTAAATAAAATTTTAAAATTTTAATAAATCGATAGCATGAAGATAATGGCTAATATTTTAATAAGTTTCAACCAATGGTTTTC
>JAQBSW010002914.1:15000-93243 GCA_029291075.1 Eudiplozoon nipponicum
TACGTTGTTATCAAAGAGGAAATGTTTAAACTTATAAACCTCATAATAGTTCAAAGAACATTCTAAAAATACATTTTTACTTGGACAAACAAAACATCGGAAGTCTGACCCAACATAATACATCTATAAAAGAATAATCAGTATGTAAAAAATAATGAGCTAAACATATAGTCAGCTCTACTATTAAAAAGACGAAACCCTCCCACCCACGCACAAGTCAACCAATGATTAACTATAAAACTACTGATATATATATATATATATATATATATATATATATATATATAACTCACAATCAGAATAGTCTAATTAATTATTGAAATAGATACTTATGAATTTCCTAAACTTACAAATTTGTTTTTGTTGTTAATTTGTCACGCGATTAATCTGGCCTTATTTCCACAAAAAATTTGCTTTCCATTATTAGACATGCAATTGTCGTTTTTTTTTATTATTCAAGGATATTTCCTATAGAATACAAATGATAGTACTCAAACGCAATGGAATTTATATATATATATATATATATATATATATATATATATATATATATATATATATATATATATATATATATATATATATATATATACATCTCTTTATAATAACCATTGTCATCGATTATACACATAATATTTCTTCCCACGCAGATGAAATACATTAATTAATGAAGTGTATATTGGCCATTTATTTCAAAAGTACTAAACATTAAGTTACAATATTTTATTTTTTTACATTCATATAATCATGCCAGCGGCATTAGTCTGAATTTAAGTTTAACTAAAATTTCTTGGTTGAGCTGAATTGTAAGTGTATACACGTAAGTGCCTTCGTGTGTATCTCTGTGCATGTAGGGGCCATTCTAGCTGTATTTCAAAGTGATTTCAGTGATCTGGTCATTATTGTAATAATGGATTGAGAGATAGCCACATGTTCGCTTTATTATCTGTTACATGTAAAGTTGTTTGATCCCCAAGAGCCGACTTACTTATCGCCTTTTTCCTCAATATTGTTCTGCCACCTTGGTGCCAGCGCAAGATTTGCGGATTGCAAGATTGAATATTCATATTTTTTTGAAATTCCTATTACCATTAACAATGATCTAGATACAGAATATGCAGCTAATTTTTTTTATTCTGCAGTTTGTTGCTCATCCGATCGAACGTTTGTTGAGGATTGTCTAGTGCGTGTTTCAACTTGCCTGGATACTTATAAATTGTTGGAGGGTTTTATGGTTCGTAGCCAGTCAAATAAAATATCGTGCTGATGAAACTTTCCAATTTTTAGGTCGGGCGCTTGTTGTTTTATATAAAGTGTTTCATATATATATATATATATATATATATATATATATATATATATATATATATATATATATATATATAATTTTATGATTTTGCTTTGATTAAAATTGAGAAATTTGCCGAAGAGGCTGTAAATGTTTCCGGGTTCTTTTTTCGTCACTTATTTCTTTGGATTTCCATAGTATACGCTATTGCACATACATGAGAATTTCTTGACCGTTTGATTTGGATATTATTGGCAATTGATCGTTGGTATCCAACCGCATGATAATTTCGGTGCTGAATGTGCTGTTAATTTTTAAATTGGGAAAATTCTCTTTAGTGATTATTTTTACCGCCGTGCAATTACTGAGGCCGATAGATTGCGTCTAAATGGCAAGATTAGGAAACCTGATTGACGGTTTCCACTATAGTTCAAATCTGGTGTGTCCTGGTGTTGACATAAATTAACCGCTCTGCATAGATGTTCATTTGCAAAATTTTCCTCAGGTAGTCTAGATTTTATTCGATCGTGTGTTCAGAACAGATCCTCTTGATTCCATTTTATATGCTTTAACTAGGATTCTTCTGTCAGATTTTGGCACACGGATGCTATCGTAAATACAGTGACCAGTGAAATTGGATTTACCATATATTGGCAGTGTCAAATCACCATTTTCGTACCGAGTAATTTGAATGAACAATGAGGTAAAAGTATTGCATTTCTCTAACTCCAGAACGAATTTGGAGTCTTGATCGGCTTCATCAATTGCTTGAGGATTTCTGCTACGATAATATATCAATTACATAACTTCTTTAGAGTGCGCACTGTTCACGTTTACATATTATGCTCGCTTGTTCAAGATATTCCATGTATGCATCTGCCAAGAGGGGTGCAATGTATCTTCCCTTAGCCACACCATTAAACTGACGTTAATATTCCCCTTTCAACGTAAGTTGCACGAATTTTGTACATGCCAATATAAGGTCATTCAGATCATCGGTGTCTAAAGGAAAATCTTAAAAATCATATTTAATCTGGTTACACAAAATCATCATGTTTTCCCGTGAAAACTTTATAAATAAAAATAAGACGTCAAGCAAAACTATTTCTTCTGTAGGATGGATTTCCGCTTCTATTAATCTGCTAGCTCGAAAAAGACCTTGATGTTATTAGTGTTTATAATATATCGTAATTGTTGAAAGATTTTGCAAAGAAACTTAATTGGTTTATGTTGCGGTGCATTGATCGTTGACATAATGGGCTGCATCGGACAAGTTCCCGGGACATTCATGTTTTAATGGGTTTTTGGTTTGCTGTATGATCTTGCGGTATTTGTTTCAACGAATTTTGCCTTTTGATTCTTCTTTGATTCTTGATCTGATCTCGAAATCAATTATGGTAGATAAGACGTGTTTATCTATCTTTTTTAGAACAGCATTTATTCGAGATTCAATATTTTTAAATCATTTTTCTGTTTACTGTCTGGTTTGAATTTTAATTTATCATTTAATATCTCGTTCATGGACCGTTTTAAAGCGTCGGCTTAAAGTATAACAAATCTTGATCATTTTTCGGGTTGGGCAAGTCGTATAAATGTGTCTGATTGTAGTTTTCTTAGTGTTGTGTCCACCTATGTTTGATGTTCCACGAATTTGGATGTCGTTAGTATTTATTATTAACGTGTCGTCTAGACGAGCCTTAATTATGCCTAACTCGTCCGTTAAATTCTTCATTTGAGACGCCAGTGCCTGAATCAACGTTTCGACCCCATTAGAAGACATATTTAATTGTGCCATAAATGCTTTATTTTTACTCAATTATATATAGAATTTTGCACGCACAACAATAATCTATTTAATAAAACAAATTTACACATTAATTAATATATGTGCACATCAGCTCAACGTCTGCTTTTCTCATTGTGCTGCCTGCTTACTTCTTATCCGGGCGCTTCTGCGAGGAATTTCTGTTGAAATAGTGTCTGCCCTAGATAAGACCTTTTGCTCATTATTTGTCTTAAAGGTGGCTATTGCCACATCTTCCCCCCCTCCGGAATCGACTTTCGCACTCTGCTTAAACGATCCAGTGCAATAGCTCGTGGTCCATCGGGCAGGCTAACAAAAACAGTATTGTGCTCGGCGTCCACTCTCTCCACGCGATACGGCCCATCATTGACAGCCTGCAGTGCCATGGGCTCGACCCTCGCTACCATGATATAATCGCCGACCTTTAGGCGAGTGCGTGTCGGTTGCCTTGCATAGCTTTGTCGCTGTGTTGCGCCTACATATTCAGTTAACTATTTTAGTCGTTCCTGAATATCCGCTATGGTGCAGCGCTCATGGGACCCTTGGATTACAGGTTCACCTGGCAGTCTTATGTGTCCTCCATAGACCATGGTCGTTGGAGCGAAACCTGTCGCTGTTGAGACTGTAAAGCGCATGGCCCGCTCAACCAAATGTAATTTGTCTCTCCACGTTCCCGTGCTCTCGTGGCACCAACATCGAAGTACCTCTTTCATCGTCCTATGTGCGCGCTCAGCTGTTGCATTGGTTTGCGGGTGATAAGTGGTTGTGTGGGAATGCTTTATGTCAAGGTCTTTGCACCACTGATTTAATTCTTTCGACTCAAACTGTGCGCCTTGATCGGTGACAATAACTTGTGGGGTACCGAATCGACTGAGCCATCGCTCTTCTAAGCACGTTATAATCTTTTCTGTTGTGATCTTCTTCAGTGGTACAAACTCGACCCATCGGGTAAACTTATCGACCATGGAAAACACATAGGACACGCCACCGCGAGCTACTGGCAGTGGACCTACCAGGTCGATATGCAGAAACTCGTTCCGTGCAGTAGCATTGAAAGCAATCGGAGTGACCTTTTTTCGTTTTTGTGGTTTACAACGTTGGCATGTAGTGCACTGTTGACAATAGCTACGAATTTCTTTGGACAAGCAGGCCAATACAATCGTGACTGCAATGTCTCAATGAGCCGCCCAGCGCCGGGATGTCCCAACGTTTCATACTAAAAGGCCATTAATTCTGTTCTTATAGATTCTGGCACAAACCATTGCACTGTTTGTCCATCTTTCCGCACCAACAGGCCGTTCTGTAGACTCAACGTTTTATATGGTGCCAACACGACTGTGCCGTTTTTTAACTGATTGACTATTTCCTGACATGTAGCATCTCTTCCCTGTTCTTCAGAGACTTTTATAAGCGGCGAAACCGCACAGCGGAAATTCTGCTGAGCGCATCGGCCGCCGCATTCTCGATTCCTGCTCTATGATGAATTGATATATCGTACTCTTCTAGTTCTTCAATGGCTCGATGTACTCGTTTCTTTTCAATACCTAGTGATCTCCAATGCACTAGCGCTTTGTGGTCGGTAAAGACGTCCACGTGTCCCCCTATGACAAAATATCTAAACTTCCGTAGCGCCAATTGTACGGCAAGTTATTCCTTCTCTGTGACGGTATAGTTCTGTTCCGCTTTAGTAATTGTGCGACTTATATATTGCGCAGGACGTCCGTCAGCTTGTAACACCGCTCCTATCCTAATATCTGATGCGTCTATAACAATTGACATATTACCTACCGGGAAAGTCAAAATAGTTGCCTCTATTAATTTCTGCTTGCATAGTACAAACGCTTGTTGAGCCTCCTCCGTCCAACGAAATGGTATCTTGGCACTAGTTAACTGAGATAAGGGCTGTTGTGTAACTGCCATCCCTGCGAGGTATGGTCTATAGAAATTCACCATACCAATAAACCGGCGCAATTGTTTTCTAGTAGTAGGCACCGGATAATTCTTGATCGGTTGTACATTAGAATCTAACGGCATGCATCCGTCCGCTGAGACTAAGTGTCCCAAGAACCGCACTTCTTGACCTATCTGTACCTTTTCTGGATTAAAATGTAATCGCCATTCTACTGCTTTGGCCAACATCTTCTGCAGCCTCATACGTAATTCGTGTTCAGTAGTGGCCCATATAATAACATCGTCTACGTAAGCTGTTGTACAAGTTAAGTCAGACACGAACGAGTCCATCATCCTTTGGAACACTTTCAGTGCGTTTTTAAGGCCAAATGGTACCCGGGTGAATTGGAAATGACCTTGGGGTACCTGCACCGCTAACTTCCATCGGTCTTCGGACCGCACGCCTATTTGCCAAAATCCCTGTTTAAGATCAAGCACGGCGAACCATTTGCCTCCCGCTAGCTGTAAGAACAGATCAACGCAGAGCTGGCATGGGATACGGGTCCGGTTTGGTTACTGAGTTCAATTGCCTAAAATCAGCCGCTGGTCGGAGCGAACCATCCTTTTTCGTAACATAAACCATTGGAGCACGAAAAACAGATGATGACGGTTCAAGAACGCCGGCTTCTATCATTTCTTGGGTTGCTCGAGTCGCTGCTTCTAATTTCTTGGGAGGGGCACCATATACTTTTGGTGGTTCGTAACCATCATTTAGTTCTAACCATAACTTAAACTGGTCGACCGTCGGCCCTGGACGCTCGCTACAATCAGGCAGTTGGAATATACTGTTATATTGGTTTTGAAGATTCTTCCACCACTCAGGCAGACCACTGGTCTCCTCTTGAATCTTATGGTTACCTATAGAATTTATTGATCTTATTCCTTCAGGCCGCGATAGGTATACCCGTTTATTTTGACAGTCTATCGTCTTAACCCATTTTATAATGAAATCAAGTCCCAATAAGGGCGTCTGCGTATTCGAAACAACAAAAGACATATGATAGACCTTTTCATTTATTAACAACTTTGTGTCCCACTTGCCCACAGCCACCATCGATGCGCCCGATGCCTGACATAAACTTGCTTTCGTAGGTTTTATATTGTTCAATGGCCAAGTCAATGGTAGTACCAACACATCTGCTCCAGTATCCAATTGCATTATTACTGGCTGTCCGTTGAAGAGTTCTAAAAATTTAACTTTAATGAAAATTCTTGCATTTGGCAGTGTTTCCCACACTTCCTTTTCTTCACAAGCCATCTGGTTTGGACCACTTTTTGGTTTGTTCTGCTGGTCTTCCTTCGATCTACCCGTCGGAGCCACCAAAGGATTAATTTTTGTGCCTTGTTCTCTGCCTCTATTATTTGTGAGATTGTTCACCCTGTTACCCCACTGCACTGGTCGTTCTCGAGGGGCAGTACATGGGTTTTGTTGCCGTATATACGCCGTATTCGTCGGAGCCGGAGTCCTTATATACTGACTTTGCTACCAGGCCACTGGCTGTTGCCTTCTGTCGCGGAACTGCTTATTATGACGCGAAGAATTCCAATACGGTATGTCGCTCGTGTCAGATGTTGTAACTGTACCCATGCGTGGAGATGCAGCTGCCATCTTATTTGTCATTATGGCTGAGCTTTGAAGAGCCGGAAGTCTCTCTTCAAGGCCTCCTGGGCTGCTGGATATTTCTCCGTATCTAGTAGGATCCAGCAGCATGAACATGATGGCCTCATGTGGTTGCAAGCCTGGTAAAGACTCGGTAAGCTTCGAGAACCACCGCTTGATACGTGCCATGGTATCCATGGGCATCTCACCCTTTAATGGTGTCAGGCTGTATAATTCTGAGAACACTTCTTGAGGCCTGGCCCGGAAATGGTCCAACACGAGTCTTTTGTATTCTTCATATGTGAGGTCAACTGGCAATTCCAATTGGACAGCTACTGTCCGGTCCACTAATTCCTGTACAGCTACACGCACAATAGGTGCTTCCAATGTAAATTCTTGGGCTCGCACTGATGCTTCAAATTTTTCGAACCACAACTGTGGCCTTTTCACATCTAGTGGTGCCAACATCGGCTTAAACTCTGATGACGGTCTGAAATAACTCGTCGATTCGGCTGACAACGCTGGCATATTAACTCCTGATTCCTTTTCGGCGCGGTCGCCATTGTTGTGTCCACCTATGTTTGATGTTCCACGAATTTGGATGTCGTTAGAGTTTATTATTAACGTGTCGTCTAGACGAGCCTTAATTATGCCTAACTCATCCGTTAAATTCTTCATTTGAGACGGCAGTGCCTGAATCAACGTTTCGACCCCATCAGAAGACATATTTAATTGTGCCATAAATGCTTTATTTTTACTCAATTATATATAGAATTTTGCACGCACAACAATAATCTATTTAATAAAACAAATTTACACGTTAATTAATATATGTGCACATCAGCTCAACGTCTGCTTTCTCATTGTGCTGCCTGCTTACTTCTTATCCGGGCGCTTCTGTGAGGAATTTCTGTTGAAATAATGTCTGCCCTAGATAAGACCTTTTGCTCATTATTTGTCTTAAAGGTGGCTATTGCCACACTTAGTTCGTCTATATGTCTCATTGTGATTATTAGACTGCCTTTGAAGTTCATTCTGTATTTTTCTAGTGCGCTAACTATCTCAGCTTTCAGTTATTGTCCATTGAATGCCTCTGGGGCAGTGCATTTTGTTAAGGCGCTGCATAAATTTTCCGTTCCAGCCTGGATATCAATAATGTCGTATTCGCCTAGGTGGCTCTTAACGATGCAAATTGTGCTGCAAAGGATAGTAAGGACATTGTAAAGTTTTGATAGTGTCGCATTTGAATAATTGAGAATAAGCGAATCATGATATTTAGGAAAGTAAGATTGTGCAGGGAATATGTCCAGATCTCTGTTGAGGTCTTTAGTTCCTTTGTCAGCTCTTATTTCCATGAACGTTTCTATCTTTGTTGTGAAAGCATTGTATATGCCGTCGTTAAAGCTTGCAAGGTGGCACACTAGTAATTGAATGTTTCTTTCAGCATCTTGCAATTTTGATTGTATGTTCTCGATGGCGCTAAGCAATTAGCGGATTATCAGTTTATTCGTCCGTTCATGGTTCTTCCCCAAGCACTGCTTAAGGAATCTTTCTGACAAAAAAAACCTTATTGATAACACGATTTGATGAAGATAATTCTTTCCGGAAGTTGGACACTCGCACAACTGGCTGATCCCACTCTTTAATAAGCCTAATGATGTCCATTGCCTTCGAATATGACAAAGTATATTTCTTGTTAGTAAGAAGAAGCACATTTAATTGCAAAGTAGATAATGGCAGTTTGTTTCCAGAGTAGAAAACAATACTTTACAATCTTACATTTAATTATGTGTGCGGCAAATAGTCTGCCATTTTTTATTTATATTTCTATTTTGGGCTGATTTGCCCGTGTATTTGTGTATGCGTCTGCGCGGCCAATTACTTCAATGATCAAGGCATCGTAACATAAATTATCTAAGGTAATACGTTCACTACAACAGCAGTGTGCCGAATTCTCACAAAAGAATCCTAGTTAAAACCCTAACAAACTGAATCAATAAGATCTGCTCTGAACACTAGATGGAATAAGGACTAGGTTACATGTGGATAATTTTGCTATTGAAATTACAAGAACCGTTCATAGATGTGAATATCAGAACACGTCATATTCTTACTATAGAGGACACCGTTAATCATGTTTTTTTCTAAACCTACCATTTAGAGGCGACCTACTGCCTCAGTAATTGCACGACGGTTAAATAGAATAGCTATGGATAATTTTCTAAATGTAAAAGTTAATATCAAATTTATAACACAGAGAATCATACGGTTGGACACCGAAGAACAATTGCCAATTTTCTTCCAAATCATTCATAGTCTACAAATTTTGATGTGTCTGCGGTAGATTATATTTTGGACGTACTAAGAAGAAATGAATCAACAGAATCCAGAACAATTTACCGCAGAAATTAAATTAAAATGGCTTGGTACCGGCAGAAAAATCATGTACTTACGGTCATATAATGGAAACAGGACCTCCAGGCAATTTAGCCAATTTATCAATTCTACACAAAGTAAAATCAGAAAAAATATTATTAATATAAAGCTCTTAATATAAAAAACAAGCACCTGGCCTTAATATTCATAGGTTTCATCTAAATGAAATTTTAATCGACTGACTACGAATCACAAAACCCAACAAAAATTTACTTTCATCCAGACAAGTCCAAACACGCACTAGACCATCTACAACATACCGAAGAAGGAAAAATAGCTCAACATACCAAATCACAGTCATTGTTAATATCGAAAGTAATTTCAAGGTAATGTGAGCGTTCAACATCGCCATCGCCCACTCTGAGCAGTTACCAAGGCGACAGAATGAAACTGAGGAACAAAGTGAAACGGAAAACGACACACGGGGAAAGCATTTGTACACGAAACAGTCAAAAAAGCGATTAGTTGGTTAATTCTCAAATCATCATTACAAGAATGGCCAGATCTCAGACATCACTTTGCAATACAACCAGAATGATCCCAGCGCGAAAAAAAATACAAACAGACATGCACGTTCGTATACACACGTACTAATCAGCATAAACAAGAAATAGAAGTTAAATAGAAAGTCAGACTAATTGCCACATACATAATCAAATGAAAACCCAGGATCTATAAAATGAATGTTTGTAAAGATGATTTTATTACTCTTGAAGTAAATTACCATTAAGAACTTTATAAATGAGTTGTTGCTTCAACATAAATTATATATATATATATAATATATATATATATATATATATATATATATATATAACAAATAACAAAAGGTTCGATACTGTCTCTCTCCCTTACAATATTCTGCATACGAGATGAGATTACGTATACCGGGAATTTGAGATAGGTGAGGTAATGATTGGTCTGCTAATTATAAATAGTTATATATTGAGTTTAGTTACTGAGACAAATTCTATGATTAAAAATAGTGTTGAGTCAATTATATATAAATAGAATGGTTTTGGAACGAGGTTACCACATTTGCTTAAATCTGCTATTGTGATCAGTGTTGTGTTGCCTGAGGATGGTGCTGGAAAGTAGGCACCGAAACGTCGCCAGTAAACAAAGATGTGATAGAACCACATTTTCAGTTGAAAAAAGAAGAATTCAACCCGATCAAAGACAAAACAAAATCGGAAAGTGTGAAGAATCGGATCTTTGTGTAACTGCACGTGTACAACTATTACCCGCGTACGCAAAACGCGGCATTGAAGAAAATGAAAGAAATCTGTCCGTCCGTTTTACGCACCGATGCGGTTTGAGATTTCTATAACATTATCAAAAATAGAAGGAAATCTAGCGCAAGAGAGGGAAACCACCATTTACAAACCTAAACAGTATCAAGTCGCTTTCTAAACTCAGCTGGTTTTATCGAACTAAAATATTTTCCACTCTATATGTACCAGAACCTTAACGAATAAGATCGTACTAGATTATCATTTTTTATTTGTATTTCATTATGATAAGCCTGACGTATCAATCAAATTAAACAAATATGTGCCCTGATAATGCATAACGTGTAATTATTCATCATTATATTGCCATTTTTGTTGAACCTTTTCAGAGAAAACGAGGTGAGCATTACCTTATTTTGATATTACACTCAATTAAATTACATAAACGCTGTTAACACAAACGCAATAAATTCAAGTGTACTTACATAAAATAAGTTAATTTAGCATGAGCTACCAACACGATTTCTAATTAACAAAATTGAAATTACAAAAGCGAGGTCTCATTCAAAGGCTTTTTATGTGAAATCACTAGTTATAGGCATTAAGTCAAAGCTTTCATAAACTCTTAATATAAAATTCTGTTGTATTCACGGTAGCTAGTTTTAATAAGAATTATGCTAGCAATATTTGACTTTCTAAACATGAAGTTCGTATGCCTTACGCCAGATTATCCGTGATAAACGGTTGGCTTTTAATAAGTCATGATTGAGGCGGAATTCAAGTCTCGCAACATTAGCTGATTATTTATACTGAGCGTGCGCGAATTTTCGATACCTTGCACAGCAAATTCGTAAATGTTCATAATAATGTGGAATGATAGAATTGCTGCTCATGATAACTTCGCTCAATTTATTCAACGTCTGCTGGACAAAATTGCTCTACTTATCTCCCTAGAAGAATACAATTGTTCGATATTGGTAGAATTTTTAAAACGTTTTAAGGCGTTTGCAAATCAATTTGTATATAATTTGTATTGCAAATTTCAACTAAATTATCGCAGATATAATTTTAGTAAGGTTTCAACCATAAGAAGAAATGTAATTATTTGGAAACCCCTTGATTAAGCAACAAATATAAAAGTGATATTTAAGAAATATATACTTTTTTAATATTTGATATCGAAATTAACTGTTGTTTCTTTTTGATTGGTGGTACTTTTTTATAATATTTTGTCAAATAATGTAAGAGAATCTTACTGCTAAGCCTTTAGTTTTTGGTGTTCTTTATATCTATCAAATAATTAATTTATTTTGTGAATCTTTACTATATCATAAAAATTCAGCCAACAAGTTTCAATCGCATTTGTATACTTTACCACTTTCTTCATGCTTCAGCAAAGTTTTCTAAAGTTTAACATCTAAACACTAAAATTACTTTTATATTTACTGACAAATTGGTGAAAATTAAGTTTAATTACAAAAACAGCACCCAACATTCGGCAAAGAACTACTGCGAAACTTGGTCAAACATTTACTATTTGATGTGAAACAACAACCTTCTGAAATCTCCCATTTTTAATGAACCATTTGATAAAAAGTACAAATATAGCAAGGTGTGTTGCATATCATTTAATTTATATTTTATACTATGAGGATAAAAGTTCAAGACATTTCACTTTCTAAAATTCAACACCAGCGATACAATTTATGCAATTCGGAAGCTCTAGAGCTGCGATTGCATAAGCGATGAATGGTACTTGAAGAAACGTTGTTCTTACTCTAATATCATCGTATTCAACGAATATTATCCATTATATGCACCAAACACAGATTTGAGGTCTAAATTGGAAGACACAAAATTAAAATTAAAGTCAGCTGCAGATGATTGAAAACATATTCAAAACAAAAAAAACAAGCAAAAAGAAAAACTAAATTTGACAGCATAAAAATCGTACATTTAATCCCTCCCTATACCAAAAACTTGCCAAGCGTATAATTCAACGAATGACGCTTAGAAGCAGACCAATTTATCATTGAAATACACCATTTGTAACTGTTCTTCTTCAAGAGATTGTCAAATTATGTGTACGTGCTAACAAAAATATCTGTTTAATTTCATTTGAAAGGAAAATAAACCTTAAAACCTGAACAAAGGAAGAGGGTGCTATATATTTAATCGTCTATCTTTTTGCACTCTCTCTCTCTATCAAGACAAAGCAAGACTAATCGTAAGTGCATTCGTTTTTACTACAATTCTTTATAGATTTCCAACACATTAGTGTTTTTCATTTAGTGAAAATATTCGACCAGATTTCACAGGAACATACATTGAAGAACCGCGATATTTATTTACATTTCTGCTAAATATTCACGCTTTTTTCAGTGAAATTTAGTAAAAAAATATTGTCTGCTCCATTACCAAAATACATTTTATCAACAACTTACGCACATTAAAAGCTTTGAGGACACAATTAACAATTAAAAAATATTTTATTCAAATAAAGTTCAAATTTTGCAGGATTTGACAATCTAATTAGAGCTAACTTTACTTTTTACCTGACCCTGCGTTCAGTAGTGGCTCATTAAATTGAATTTTCATATAAATCTCTTACATTTCTGGCCAAAAATGTGGCATTATTGCTACTTTATACATTAAAATTTATCAAAACATGTATTTATTTTAATCAATATTTATTACATTTTATGATTTACCATACTAAACAACTTTTTTTATACTGGAGAAGAATTTTATCTAATCGATAGTTATGACCAAAACTAATTGCTGACTAATATCAAAATGACTTGAAACTTCTATAACATAAGTTTTGTGTTCTTGCTTGAGATTAATTGTGAAATATATATTTCATTTAAACTAACGTGTCTCTCGAGACAAACACAAAATATAAAAGGAGTATAAAAGAAATATTCATGAAACACCTACTATCATCGGAGTCTACTGAGAGTAATTATAAATTTCATTTTTATTTAAGAAAATACGAACAAAAATTATCTACGTCTACCTGAAGCAGTCGAAAGAATATATGCTTGCTTTACAAAACGTTCCAGTATATTGGTAATACATAAGCAGAGTTATTTGGTGGTTTGTATTGGTCACACGATCACTTTAACATTTTTATGCGTGCTTTGAATACATCTAACACCATTTTTTAGTAATTTCTTTTAATTTTAAATCAAGTTTGCGAGTCTAAAGTAAACATCAATCCAATTTTATTTAACCAGACGTCGAAAATCATAACAAAAATACCACCAGTCTCCGCACTGACACGTTTCGACCTTCCATGGTCATCATCAGAGTACTATGGCAAACTGCATAGCGAAGATCAAAACGCATTATATATATATATATTCTTTATTATGTCCATTGCCTTCGAATATTTGAAATATATATATATATATATATATATATATATTTCGAAAGCAAAATTTGATATGCGGCACTTACCTCTAGTAAAACTTGACTGGAAATGTCGGCTGCAAAATTTCTATGCAGTCAAAAACATATACTGTTTGCAGCTTCGCCACACACATCTATATAGGCAATACAATTAAACCATATTTGTTACCACCAACCGCGCAATCACTTATTGTTCAATTGTATTTCCTATATATATGTGTGTGTGACGAAAGCTGCAAACAGTTAATGTTCGTGAATGCATAGAAATTGTGCGGCCGACATTTCCAGTCAAGTACAATGTTTGCGAGACTAGTGGAGGTGAGAGCCGCATATCTAAATTTGCTTTCCATATATATTCACTACTAGAAATTTAATCTTCAAAAAAATCTTAATTCGCCGACAACATTTCTTTTCCTTTGAGGCTTCATGAAAAGTACCGTTACGTAAGATAACCGCCTATATAGGAATGACTCTATCACTTTATTATAGTAAACAATTTGACTGAAATTTTAATGATAGAAATTGACATATATACATAGTATTTCGTTTATTTAAACATACAAAGACAATTACGTAAGAGTTAAGAAAAATTCCGCTGATCAAATGTGAAATCTTATCATATTTAATAATATAATTGATATTTGAATAAATAATCAAAATAAAGTTACATATATACTTTGAATCCCCTAAGAAAAAATTAATTGAATTCTGCTTCTATTATTTATGCTCATACAAATGCCATTACTATTATTGCTCCTGTTGATACTAGTACTACTTCTATTAATAATACTACTACTACTACTACTACTACTAATACTACTACTACTAATACTACTATTATTAATAATATTAATACCACGATTACTACTACTGGTACCACTACATCTACTTCTACTGATATCTTTTTAACTAAAACACGTCATATTACTACTAAAAATAATACTACTGTTCACTACTTCTAGTCACGCTTAGACTTCTAATGAAATCTACGACATTTCCTCTCAAGTGCAGCGCATGTGAAACTACTTGAGGTTAAATACGCATATCTAATCTTGCTTTCTTTTTATGCATTACTGTATGATCCACCATAATCAATTTGCCGTCGTGCTTAGAAGACAATCATAGAATTTCGAAACGCGTTGGCAAATTTAACTGGCGGTAATTTTGGTTTGTTGTGCACAGGTTGATGACACTAGTATTGGTGTTTATATCAAGTTTGCATACTTGATTTTAAAAATTGTAATTACCACTCGCGAAATCAATGATTTTCCAATATATATGCCTGAAATTTACGCTCCAGCGACTTTGAAATTTTCAACAAGTATACATAAGTAAAAAATGGAAATTTTGACTTTCATTATATATATATACATAGATATATATATATATATATATATATATATATATATATATATATAATTATATATAACTGTAAAATGGCTTTAAAAATTATCGATTGAATAGAAGAATTCGGAACTATATTGTGTTACGCAGTCCGTATTTCATTTACTTGATCAACTGCATTGCTAACCTATGCTATTTTCTTCAACATGATAGTTACTACTTCTATCACAAAGTTCAGTTAGGCTTATATAGATACAGCACTTTTTTGAGAAAACTGTCTCTCGTAGACTGCCCTGTGAGTGCAACATTTCTTTTCATTTAATTTGATTTCTCAACCAATGCAACTAATGTTTACTAATATCAATCTACTTTTGCATTGCGTTAAGCGGCGCAGTTTTTACTGTTTTATCTATTATCAAAACCGTAAACTAAATAGCTTTATGATTGGTCACAAATTCCTGGTTCTGGGTGATGTGTAAACACGTCTGCCAACAGAGAAGCGATAAATAATCCTATTAAAATGCAATCAAATTGGCTGATTTAACTCTCATTGAGTCCTATCAAAGGCAGGCATGTGGACGGGCACTCAACAAAATGATGTCGAAGTAGTTACACAAGCAACATCGCTATCGTCATTAACAGCGTCTGAATGAGCACAACTAATGGAGTGAATTATATTTAAATCAACACAAATTGCACTATTACCAATTGGACAAACCGTAATAAATGAATCAAGTGTCGTGACCGATAAAATACAGCCAAAATGCAAACGCCTAGTGATAAATACGTTCATTTTCAGAAGAGCAACTAGATATAAAACATGACGTAGGATTGAATTGGGTATCAATCCTACCTTTAAACAGGCATTGTCCAAACAAACTCAAAGGTTAAAACGTCATTTAACTAACGAGTTTTTACGACTGTTGTGAATAAGAGCAAATTAAATTTAAAATAATGGTAGTCCGCATTTGCTTTATTAAATGAAGACCCATGGCATCTGAAGCTGCCAAATCTTACACGTATTGTCAAGTTTTTACAAAATGTATTGTCCATTTATTCGTTAAACACCTACGTTTGATACTTCAATGGTATTTTCTTTAAAAAATATACTATGATTTTTCAAAAATAAATTTACAATCACCTATTGAATGAATGTTTTTACTTACTGAGTAGGTAATGATTTATTACGGAACACCACAATGTATGTTATTTCACTGCCTCAGTCGCGTCAATTTTTGGCAAGTACTTAACAGTAATTTCGCTGTTGTGCGACGGATTAGATACAATGGGATTGGTGTTTATCACATGTGCACAAAATTGATTTGAAGGAGAACTTAACAAGTTACGAATAAGAACGAAACCAATCTACTTAATGAATTGCAGTTGATAACTTGTACAATGTTTCATTTATTCTGTCAACATATTTAAATATGCTATCTACTAGCATGAAGATATATCAGAGTAAATCGAAGAAGAAGTGAATTCTGTGTAACTAAATTCATATAAAATAATTATTTTAAGTGTATGTTGCTAAAATCTTATTACGTTTTTATTCAATTCGTCGGATTTTTAATCCAATTTGTTAGGTTATTAATCAGGTTTCCTTTTTATTTTTACTTTTTATATAGATTAAACAGATATTTTCGGTTATTCTTAAAAATATGAATATATTTGAACTAATAGAATTCTTTTGAAATGCGAGCTTTAATAAAATTCATTGTACCCTTCCTATGTGCAAAAACAAAAATAAATTTTATCAGATACAAGAAATGCCTCTTTCGTATTATTTACTCAATTATCTACTAATGAACATATCTTTATATATAAATCGGAAGGCAAAACAAGATGTAAAAATAGAGTGAGTGTAAAAAAGAACCAATCAATTGCGAGCGTCACCTCCAATTTAAGCTCAAAGCCTGAACATGCTTTTTCTGTTTGCATAAATCTGGCTGCAATTTGATTAGCCATAAGGCTTCGTGTGTGGCTAGCTCCCTTTTGTTATTGCATTTAGTAATTATTTTGAATGCTACGTCTGCAGAACATACGTGTGATGTTTCGACGATGTGTTGAGCAATTGCAGACTTGTATTCACCATTAAATTTAAAAGAGGCGTTTAAGTTACAATGTTCTCTCATTCGAGTAATTAAACGTCCGTTCGATCGGCTTGCATAATCTGATCGACAACTTGCGCATGAATATTGGTAAATAATATTTGATGTCGACATTATTGGCTGTTTCTTTTCGATTACTGGTAACTGCAAGTTTGTTACTCTAAATACCACTAGTAGTTTAGCTGCATTAAATATGCGAGTTAATGCCGCTTCAACTTTCTTTTGTGCCATTCGGGAAACTGCATCCCCATTAAATGGGATGTTCAAGTAGACTGTTTTGTTTCTGACCGGTTATACTTCTGTTTCTGTTTAATTCCCCTTTTAATAATTGATTTAATTAATTGTCTAGGATAGCCATTAGACATTAAATCGTTAATTGCTTTATGATGTTTGTTTTCTTTTGAAACTTGACTAACCAACCTGTCAATTCTTGAAAAGCAGCCACGAACTGTTGATAATTTATATTGAAACGGTACCAAACTGCTGTAATTAAATTATTGTGCAAACCATGTTGGTTTATGGTAAATTGTTCTGTTTAATCTACCATTAGTTTCTTTCTTTAATAGTACATCAAGTAAAGACGAACAATCATCTTTCTCGTGCTCTGACGTGAAGCCAATATTCGTATGTGCTTTTTTGAAACTTTGAAGCTGTTTTCGTGATTGCGACCTGTTCTTAACGACAAGAAATATATCATCCACGTAGCGAATATATTGACCCCATTTACTTATGTCACTCTTTAAATATGTTTTCTAGATGTCCTAGAAAAATGTCAGTCACCACAGGAAATAAGGGGCTTCCCATTGCCAAACCATCAGTCTGTTTATAGAATTCTATTTAACTTTTTACTTAAACTGCCGATAATGCATTTTATAGTTGTTCCATTACATGTTCTATGAATTTATTGTTTAATTGCAATATTTTAAGACAATTTACATTATCGTAAACGCCAGAGAACATAAATGCATTGAACAAAACATAGGGCAAAATAATAAAATAAAAATAAAAAAAATATTAAACAGGAAAACACACATTTGCCATTACTTGTCAAGTTATCGTATCATTTTTTCACAAAAATAGGAGACCTGCACATTTCATTTCAAAATTGAAAAGCAACACCTGCTTTTTAGAAGAATCATTCGTTGACTTTTTGTCAGACAATTGTTCGATCAAGTGCTATCTAATTGGAATGAAAAAAGGAAAGTTGAAAATAAAACGTTTTCGTCCTTTATAATAGATAATGGCATGTAAATATTTGCTAATAACCTGTTAATAATTTTAAAATAACATAATTTAACCACTTTCGACTTCATGTAGTTCATTAACTTTTTTAAAATAAACTTCATTTTTTAGTCAAGACCTGCAAATTAATGGAGATTTACAACTAATGGACCAAGAATTAAAACAAAAAAACTAATCCTATTACTCATTAGTCTCAATTAATACCAAAATAACGGTCAATAAAATGTGCCAATAAATTTCGTTCTTTAAGCATCATAATCTTATAAAGAGGTAATTACTTCATTTAGGAAAGTACGTGTAAAATAGGTCTGACGTGTGCATTTACGAAATGACAGTTATCATTTTAGTTCCACTTGAATGACTGTTATACGTGCCTGTAATTACATGTAACAGATTAGTTCTCAGTCTTAAGTAAACGCTCACGCAAATACACAAAAACTCGCTTACCGAGTGAATAGTCAGATGTTGCCAAATCGCTGTAATTTCACTGGGATGAGTGTACACGTGCATTAATTGATTACGCTTTTGAACTAGGGTTCAAACATTTATAGCTTAGATTTAAATGTCAATGCAGTATTCATGCTACTTGTTATAGTGAAATAAATTAAAATCTATCGACAGAATTTATATATATATATATATATATATATATATATATATATATATATATATGTGTGTGTTGTGTGTGTGTGAAGTTGTAGAGCGAAGTTTAGTAATCTCAAAATAAATGGCCATTACCTTGATGCCACCCACATATTCAAATGAAACCAGAATATATATATATATATATATATATATTATCAATATTATATATATTATTATAATATATCATGTTAGGTGTATTTGATTCAGAGACTTGAAATTTATTCCCAATCTCTGATTATTAGACAGACACAATTCTACTTGAAAAATTTGCATTGAATCAAAACATTTTGATATTATTTCTTTCTATATTTTTTTTGATTTTCCCAATCTTAAAATGTATACCTGTTAATCGTCTTTGAATCTGTTTGTTTTTACAGATGAAGGATTATAATATGCCGAAACATATGTATCATTGACAAAAATTATTGCAATTGTAGAAAGTAAACCAGAAAACAAAGTCCTATACTTTGTTTTTTTAAACAGG
The DNA here is from genome assembly GCA_029291075.1 of Eudiplozoon nipponicum. Taxonomy (NCBI): domain Eukaryota; kingdom Metazoa; phylum Platyhelminthes; class Monogenea; order Mazocraeidea; family Diplozoidae; genus Eudiplozoon; species Eudiplozoon nipponicum. The sequence goes on from JAQBSW010002914.1 coordinate 34,551, forward strand.
TTTGCTTATTTAGTCTAGATTGTATTATTTTGTATGAGAATTATTTAATTTTATTTAAGTAAAAGATTCTTGACCTTTTGCGTGGCAACCTTGAGGTCAAACTGCCCATCATTAGTCCAACTCATGAGAATCAAACCTCTCAGTGCATATCTTTTTTTATATCTTTTGCAGCAAATTTTATCTATAATGGTGCATATTTCAAGTCCTCAATCTTAAATTATGTACCTGTTTGTCGTCTTTGAGTCCTTTTGTTTTGCCTCTATGTGTAAATTAGCACTTATTCAGGATCAAAAGATGCAAAAACATCTGTACAAATGACAAAAATTATTGCAATAGTTGAAAGTTAACCAATGAACAAATTCATATAAACTGTTCCTCTAAATCGGCTTGTTTATTTAATTTATAGACAGTAATAGGGTTAGGAGAATTACTTACGTTTACATAAGCAAAATATTCTTGCCTCTTAATGTGGCAGATATGAGGTCAAATTGCCCATCGTTAATCCAACTTTTTAAAGGCTTTTTACGTTGGCGTTATGAGGTTATATATTCTACATATATATGAATATATTTATACAGTACGTCTATATTGCATTTACTTGTACTATAATCACACATGAGATTGTGCGCATGACATCGGCACAACTTGCTAAAAACTTTAGCACGTGACCTGCTTTTCTTGCTTAGTTACCATCAATAAAATAAACAGAAAAATAAGAGTGAATCTTTATTTATAATTCAAATTACTAGTTAAATAAAAATTTATATGCAAGAAAAAGCAAAAATTTTGACATATATATATATATATATATATATATATATATATATATATATATATATATATAGGACTTCATATTTTTCCTTATAACACTTCTAGTATTGTTTAATCCATTTTTTGAAACAATTGTGAATTTGCGAAGATTTGCAAATCCTCATAAAAGCAAGTGGCCTTGTATTTATTTCCATAAACAATAGGTTTATCGTTCCTGACCAAGTCGTAGAAACGAATATTGTGGTAGATAATTATACAACAAAAAATATAAGTGAATTAAATCAAGGTTGCGACCTTAATATATGCACATATCCCATTACATGGATTCATTTGTCACAATAAACAAAAAATTGTTTAATGTAGAAAAGGCATATCATCAGGTAGACCGGTTTTGTCCAAATTGGAGCATCCCCTACTGGCCAGAAGTTTCCGCGGACAGGGCTCGAACCTGGGCTCGTCTGATTCAGAAGCTCTAACTACTGAGCCACTCTAACGCACGCCACACAAAATTTTAATGTGTATACTAGCTATTTTTTGTTAGTCTTTCATTTAGGTGTAGTCTATATGGCATATGTTTAGTTATAATGTTCCCAATAAAAATCCAAAATATTTCACTATAGAACAGAAAATACACCAACTGAGAAAGTGGTATATAAATTGAACATTTGTATAATTAAATAAATAACGGTTATGAGCGCAGTGTTGCCAATTACCATTTTCAAGGTTGCTATGTTGATACAAACACCAATTCTATTATAAATATCCACTTTCCAGTATAAACTAAGAATTGTATCATCATGAACAGCCATAGAAAATCAAAAGTAATTTAAGTTTCACTGTCATATAACCATAAGAATCGAGGAAAAATATATAAGTAATGAAAAAAATAATAATTTAGGCACAAATTATTAGTGAGATTTACTATAGAGAGAGAGAAAGAGAAAGAAAGAGTGTCTAGTTACTATGAGTATATTTATCAGGAAAACTCACAAAATTGAGGCCAACTAGACCTCTACACAACACCATTATGACCAAGTCGGCATTAGGGCAAGGCAACATCTGCAATACAGATTCCTCGCGGCTTTCACTGTATCATATCATAAACAAACAAAATCACGCAGCTGGCTTTGCCCTATTAAGAAAATAAAAGTGCGCAGATGATTCTTCTAGACATTTACAACCAGATCGCCACTGAGCTTGATTCGATGCCTTATAGCGAAAGGTTTCTAACCAAGTACCAATATGTGTATGTGGATTCGATCCTGGCGGATAAGTGGGTCCTATACTACCTATTTTAGATGTAAGTATCTTCTACTGTTTCGGTCATGTCAAAATCTGCCCACCTTGTTACTTACAAAAATCTGGTGCTGGATAAGAGACAAAAGGTCAACTTGGGAATCAAAATGTGACTGAGCCAACAAAGTTGCTGGAGCCTTATTTGTTTTTCTAACGAGGAGCACTTATTGTCAGATCCAAAAATACGTCTACGGATGTCAACGTTAGTTCTTCTTTGTTGGTAACCAGCAAGTGCTATGCTTCTAAAACAATGATGGTCGAATGCCTGTAAGCGTCTACAATTAGGAACTCTGAGAGGCCAATTTTCACTAGCGTAGAGTAAATCTGCGCGTACAGATGCATTGTATGCACTACATTTGAGGACGAGTGAAATACTCGCGTTTCTCCATAAATGGCAAAGGTTCGAGAAAGCTATTCTAGCTGTCGCGATTCTCATTCTCACCTCGTCAGACTTATTTCCTAAATTTTTGATAGAACTCCCAGGATATTTAAACCTGCCAACTATGCCTTGATCTTTATTCTTTAGTCGCAGAATTGGAGTGAGTTATGGGTGATCCTGTAAATGTATCTACCATTTAGTGGATGCGAGTTTCATATCTAGAAACGGAGCAAAGTCTGCTTATCCATTCAAAGTGGCCTGAGCATCATTTCGATTATCGAATAATAGTACGATATCATCTGCATAGTCAAGATCGACTAGTTTACCGCCCGGGAGGACTTCAACATCTGCATCCTAAATGTGTGGAAGAGTGTTGTTTATCGATTACAAAATTTAACAAAAGGGGTAAAATGGACAGCCTTGAAAGAAAAAACTGCTGATTGTAAAGTTGTACGTTATTTTGTTGTAGACAGTAAAGCGAGTAGAAGTTTTTGCGTAGAGTGCGCGTATAGTATTAATAAATTTTAGGGGCACACCATTTTTTGACATAATATGAAATAATATTACAATAATTGATTGCGCGGATGGTGGTGACAATTCTTTAAATCAAGTTTACGAGCTTGAAGTAAACAATAATCCCATTGTATTTAGCCAGTCGTCGAACAACATAACAAAACTACCGCCAGCCGCAACGCACAGACGCATTGCGACCTTCCATGATCATCATCAGAGTACGACGGCAAACTGGCTATCGAAATTCCACAAAAATTGAAATCTTTTATATGCTAAAGCCAATATGCTCTGCGCAACCTCCACGGTGATGGGATTTGGTTTTATCAGATATAGACTAGTAATTCTGGATAAAATTCCCGACTGCTGTAATTTTGACAATCACTGATGTGTAAAAAATATGAAAGAAAGAGGTCTTGTGGATGAATTTCTATATATATATATATATATATATCGTTTCAATTTTCACCATTGTTTAAAATATAAGAACAAAACAACGTACTCCACGGAACCACATTTATTAATATATCTTATTTCTACCAGTATCTACAGCCATTATTCTGGATTCGTTAGTATATTCGTTCATTCAATCCCACTGTACATGTGTTGTAACCAATCTCCTCTTCGTTATTCTAGCCTTTGTTTTGCGCAATTTAGACCACTACTTTTGTGCAATTTAGACCACTCCTTTTGCGTAACGTCATTTGGTGTGTCATCGCTTTCATTGTAATTGCGTCCGTAATTGATGTATGTGTCGCATTTTGCGAAGCGTTGGTTATTTTTAAAGGCATGTCAGTCATGTCTTTGTTCCAGTCCAATTTAATTTCTTTTTGAATTATTTTCTGCACGTTTAAGCAGGACTTCAGCTTATTAATTGCAATAGCTTCAAAAGCCAGAAGCATTTTGTCTGTTTTTGGCTTGTAGAGAACTGAAAAATTGTTACTACTAACAGCATGACCTGTGAGTAGTACATGCTCGTAAATTGCTGATTTTTGTGCAGGAGCTGCACCCCTTTTTAATAGTTTTTGAGGGAGATGCTGATTTATTCTAGTTTCGAGCCTCTTTTTTGATCTGCTGATGTACTGAGCGTTGCAGGTACATTGAAATTTGTATACAGACAAAGGTGTTGACGTCACAGAGAGGCTATCTTTTTCATTCGTGCGAATCAGTTTTGTTGTGTTGAACACCACTCTCACCTGTATTGATGGAAACTGTGCTTTTGTCGCTAGAATTAATTTTTGTTTGAAGATTTCCGCTGAAAGATCACCTCCAAAGGGAACACTAAGCGTTACTATCTGGGGAGTTTGATTTTCTTCCAAATTGGCCTCGATTTTGTTGCGTTGCCTCAAGTTGTATTCGGTGAACCAGTCCGGATAGCCATTATTTCTCAAAGCTTTCGCGAAGCAAATTTAGCTCTACTTCAATGTTGTCCGGTGAACAAATCCTGCGTATTCTTGTGCCCAAATTTATTATTAGGTGCCTTTTGTATGCCCTTGGCACACTACTCATATAATGGATATATTGTCCAGTCCAACTTGATTTCTTGTGAACTGACCTTGAGTGAGTACCTTCTTCATCTCTCGTTGTTCCTACATCTAGAAAGGATAAATATCCGTCTTTTTCTTCTTCTATTGTAAACTTGATTGCCTCGTCTACCTTGTTTATGTGATGTAGCAGTGCAATATATATCTTCGTCCTTTTCTAACGAACATGTTCAACACAACAAAACTGATGCGCACGACTGAAAAATGATAGCCTCTCTGTGACGTCAACACCTTTGTCTGTATACAAATTTCAATGTACCTGCAACGCTCAGTACATCGGCAGATCAAAAAAGAGGCTCGAAACTAGAATAAATCAGCATCTCCCTCAAAAACTATTAAAGAGGGGTGCAGCTCCTGCACAAAAATCAGCAATTTGCGAGCATGTACTACTCACAGGTCATGCAGTTTGTAGTAACAATTTTTCAGTTCTGTACAAGGCAAAAACAGAAAAAATGCTTCTGGCTTTTGAAGCTATTGCAATTAATAAGCTGAAGCCCTGCTTAAACGTGCAGAAAATAATTCAAAAAGAAATTAAATTGGACTGGAACAAAGACATAACTGACAGGCCTTCAAAATAGCCTACGTTCCGCAAAATACGACACACCCATCAATTACGGACGCAATTACAATGAAAGCGATGACACACCACATGACGTTACGCAAAAGCAGTGGTCTAAATTGCGCAAAACAAAGACTGACATAACGAAGAGGGGATTGTTTACGACATTTGAGCCTGTATCGTCTCCAACACTAAAATATATTTTTTTAAATAATTCATAAGACCAAAAATGGTTATCTTTTAACGCAATTGAATGTTTATTTCACTTAATAAATAGTAAACAACTTATTTTTATTAAAATAATTTAATAACAAAAAAAATCTAATTTTCCGTATTGCTATGAAAATATATAAAAAATCAGCCGTACATTTTAATAAACGTAAAAAGACAGAGCTGCGTTATATTTCAGAAAGAACTGTTGAATTTCCCTAGCCATTCTCAAAAAAATAAAGTGTGCTAATATTCATAATAATAATTAACAAATCAGCCAGCCTATTTTCTGTAAAATATCAAACTCTCTGTCGGATATCGATTATATTTGTACAAAATTTTTGAATTAGGCTTCTTCTGTACGTGAAACATTATTGCTATTGACAGTCCATTTCCTCAACGGCTACAGTTTTACGCAAAATCAAAATTGATAGTGCATACTTTCTCGTTACATACGAAAAACACACCTGTAATAGATTAATAGTAAGTAAATGCAAAAATAATAATTCCATATTGAAAGCAAGATTTGATATCGTTGGCACAAATCTGCAAGACTAATTGTCACTTTACTTCCTAGAAAGCAAAAATAAATAAATACTCTTAACATCAATATGGATTATGGAAACTCGACAAATATTTCATGAGTTTTTCAGGCATGATGTAAGCAAAAACCTCATTATAAATACATTTTTCAATAAAAATTACACATTGTATACCGTAACAAGGGCAACTTGAGCCACGTCCGCGGAAAAATTCTTGACTGAAGATGAAGAATTCCAAACAAAAACGACAACGGTCGGCTGGATGAGTTGCCTTTGCTACCCTATGGAATGTATAGATTATAATTACTAAAGCATTTAGATTTGAAACGTTGTTACCACAACTAGTGCAACGGTGCAATTGAATATATATTGCAAAAGTAAACCTGACCATTTGAGCAAAATTGTTTGGTTTCAAAAGGAGCAAATGTTAAGGGCAATAGAAGTAACTTAACTTTCTTCATGGATAACTTAACTCCAGCTAACATACTTCCTCTGTATTACGGAAATAACTGAACGGCGCACAACTTTCATAGCTGATAAAATATATTCGTTAGACAATCAATAAGGCAGATTTATAAAATTTAATGTTCAAAAGCTGATTGCGCTGTTGCATAAGCTTTGCATTATGTAGAAAAGCCAATTCATCAAGTAGACAGATTTCGTCCTTATTGGGAACTTTTCAAATATGGTCTGGAATTCGCCGCTGACAGGGCTCAAACTTGAGCACGATTGCTCCAGAGACTGCGATTCTGTTCACAGCGACACCCTACCGCACACTACGCACAATTTTTTAGTTATATTCTGGTTTAAGTTTATTTGTATTAGTTTTTCCTTCAGGTGGAGCCAATTTGATATCTCTTTAGAACAAAAGTACTAGGGAGCCACCTAAATCTGCCATCATAGAAGACTTTTTTTCAACTGATCAATTGTGCGGATGTTGATCAAAAATTAATTAAATTGAGGCTGTGAGATTCATATAAACACAAACCTCATTATATAAACATTTGTCAGCATAAAATATGCATTGCTCAAGTTAGCGTATGTAATTTATCCAGTAGACCGGTTTTGTCCTTGTTGGGAACGCTTCAATTACTGTCCAGAATTTTGCAGTAGAATGGGCTTAAATCGAGGCATATTTGCTCTGTTGCACTGTAGTAAGTACCAAATTCAGTCCCGTCCGCTGCAAAATTCGGAACATAACTTGAACATTTCCCAATGTCGACAAACCCGTTCTATTTTGAAAAATACCTTTGATACCTCGCCCAATTTAACAAATACAAATTACATGAGTGTTGATAACAACCTTTGAATTTTACACAATGCTTTTTTTAAACAGAAAAATATGAATATAATTAGATTGGTGCTTATAACAAGCTGGTAACTTTGACTTGAATAACTTTCACCATCATTCGCCAATTGACCACAATTAAAAATGTGTTTGGGCTATAAATAACAATCTTCTTTCATAAAGGACGAAAAAGTTTTGAAACATTTAATTGGCCATTGCATAAACATTGGTATAAATTACATAAGGAAACGGAATGCTTTTAGAGCTACAGATAAAAACTTATGAAGGATAAGATAATAAATAGGCAGCTAAATTCGGAAAGGTCGTTTAAAAAAGAAAACGAAAAAAGTAGAACTAATAAAAAATTAATTTGAACATTAAATCAAATAAATTATGGGAGAAAAGTTATTTAACTGACCGTTAATAGAAACAGTCTTTGTTTGTTAACTTGAAGGGAAACAGATTGCAGATAAACTTTGGTTAAAATGACGTACAAATATTTATTATACGTGCTAAGAGAGATTTTACAATTTTGCTGCTCTAAGAGACAGCGTTTTTCTTACATTTGATGTTTAGTCTGCATAAATTTAATTCAGTCGAGTTTATCACTATTACATTTCCCGCTAAAATATTAAGTTTTACATCTGAAAGCATTTAGGAATAAAACATCAATTGTACTGACAACAAAATATACGTATTCAGAGAGCACATTTCTGCTTGCCTATTGAAATACGCAAATAGTGTAATACAATTATGCAGATTTAGGCTGATTTTAATGAAAATAATTTATTTTAAAATTTTGGATTCGACTTTCCAGATTTTTTTTCGATTTATACGTGACTATTTTAAAACTTTAATTGAGGAATTTTGAAAGAAATTTATCTCATGGATTTTTAATCGATGCGGAATTGTTAAATCAGCATGAAACGTACTTCAAATACTTTTTTGTGAACTTTTTGCGCAGATGCTGTTCTGTTTTTCACTTATATTCTTAAACTCTTACCGTTTACAATAATTACTTTATTTGACAATTAGACTTTCATTTTACATTTATGAACACCTTCTGTGATTAGATTGGCAGCCGCAAGCATTCGGGTAAATATTATGGCGTTTTAGTTGGTTTTATTTTTTTGCTTAATGTTTTGAGTGCTCTAAAAGTATGAGAAGATTTTAATAAAACATTTGTCGCATTGTTTTATTTCTCCGAACTCCTTTCTATATTATGAGAATAAAAATGCTGTAAAGTGTTTTCTGTTATAGCTTTCTAGGTTTGGAAATGCTAAATTTCAATTATCTTTACATATTTCTTGTTGTTCATTTCAGAAAATGTTTTAATTTCTCATAATATCTACTTCAATTTAATAATCTTCTCTTTTTAATTCACACCACACGAAATTCACTAACAAAAACAACTTTTCGCATCATTTGAAAGCACGGACGTCTGTAGAGTAATATAGGTTAATTAATTTGAATAAAAATTAGAGACATTATCGCAGTGCATAATTGATTAACATAATTGGCGACTTATTTTGAATCACTTGTTTAATGATTACACTTAAACAAAATATTGCTTCGAGCTTGTCAAATAAGAACTAAGCTATTTCCGACTACATTTGATGTCGTTCAAATCAGTCATTTTTTTCCTCATTGTTCAATTATTCTACTGTCATAATTAATTATATTCAAATAGGTCAGAAGTGTGTCTTCGAATACGTATTACGAAAAACCGTGAGTGCCTTGAGCTTAGATGCTGGCGAAATTGTTCCACATGTTGAAAAGATTGATTATGACTCTCTGATATTACTTCAGATTTTTCAATCACTTATTGACTTTGTATCATGATTGTGAAGTTGTAAAAAAATGAGAATCTACACTCTTGTAGAAAAAGTCTGGTCACGTTTATAAATTACTGTCTATTTCTAGTGCGATTTGTATAAACTCCACTGTCATCCCACGAATTACAAATCAAATAAAGTAACAGAAAGCAAATTCCGTTGCATTACTAGTGAAAGATATGCATTTTTGCGCGGCTTGCTAAACTTAATTTTGGAGTGGAGTTTATTTCTTTAAAAAACATTTTTTAAATGTTTAAAGTAGTATTTGTTGATAATTATTGGAAATAGTTATTTGTAAAATTTTACCTAAATAGTAATTGTTTAATATATCACTGTTAATGAATCATAAAAAATAAGGAAATAAAGTTGGGAAATGTGCACGTTCATTTTTGAAGATCAAAAACGTAATTTGTTGACTAATTATTCGACATTTAATGTAAATCTACAGCATAACAAAGGTAAACACTAATAAGGCTACTGTGTTCTGCCTCTTTACAAATGTCTAAATTCTTTTCGAACGACAAAACTAGTTATGCGTGTAAATCCATATACAGTTGTTTTAGTTTGACAGGACCAGCTGAAATAATTATGCAATCTAGTATTGCAAATATTGTCATAGCATTTGTATCAGTCCAACATGTTTTACCTTAAAATACGCAACTTAAAATCATTTTGAATTGCGCAAGGACTGCCCCACGGAAATGCCAAGCACAAACAAATGTATTTTGCCTACCCATTTCTGAAGAACGTGTATTTTTAGCATTAGCCTTAACATTTGGAAGCATTTATATGCACAATGCGAATTTAAACTGGAAATAACAATTAGAAAGTTGTTCTTTGTTGCGCTCTGTGATCATCACATATGAATTGTCCACGATTCGCCTTCGTTGGTGGTCGATTTGTACTCCCGTTTCTACCATGATCCGATTGATCCTCATTTCTAAGTACGCGTCGAGTTCGTCTTAGTGGTGGCTGGGTTTTGATTAGCCCCATCACTCCGAAGGCTTCCACATTTTAGTGCTAACAACCGGAACTGAGGTACAATCTAATCTTGGTTGTATGTCGACGTTTATCTTAATTCTTTAGATGGTATTGAAATTAACAAGTGGTTGAAACAAATATGCAGAATTACAGTTTTTAACCAGTTGCAAAAAATAGCAAGTCTATTGCATGCTGCATATGGTCATGTGTTTCGACCGTCCGCGATCATCAACAGTTTACAACGGCGTATCGACTACTGCGAAGCACACCTCAATGGCACCGTTAAATTATTAATCAAAAAAATTATTTAAATGCGGCATAATGTTGTGATCGTGACTGCTGATGCGATGAGTCACAAATTTAATTTACGCAACATGATCGGTAATTATCGTTTAACTCCTTGCTAGCCAGTTCATCTCCGTCCTCTGATAATGAATTTGATTTGTCAAAACACGCTATTAAGTTATGTTTAAAATAGTTTTCAGTTAATGTTGGTTTCGCAAACTCTTATTTTCAATTTCTCATTCTTCTGCTGTTTACAGGCTAGATAATAAAATAATTGTCGGCAGATGCTTAAATCAGATAATAACTAAAGAAATTTATCAACAATTCACAAAAATAATAGAGCATATCGTATAATAATTCTCGGTTATGATGAAAATTACATGGCAAAACGTGTAAGATTACGCTGACATGGTATTAACGGAAGTTCGACGGACACCTAGATTTTGCTGGAGTAGAATTGTCTATGAGTTTCTGTATTGATGTGTTTTTCAAATTTTTTTCAAATATGTCTTTCTTGCTGTGAATTTGACCGCATTTTTCTTGTGCGGGACAATTGATAGCATTCGTTGGTCGGTAAAATCTTGAATCCTGTACATTTCCAGATGCACCGATTATTAGCCTTGATTGGTGGGTTCTCACTTGTCCCTTCATTTTAAGCCCTCCATCAGCTGCTCGTCTGAAAATAACGTTGGAAAAAGTTTTGCACTCTATTTGTTTCTAATTTTCGAGACCCTATTTCCAGTCTTATCTTCAGGGATGACACAATACGCACAGGAAAAAAACAATTTGCCACAAGTTGTTTATATTAAATATAATATAGTCCATTATTGTCTTATATATATGAATCCATATATATATATATGTGTGTTTGCAAATAATGGACTATTCAGCCAAATTTTACCTTCTTTAATTTATAAAAATTTTCGGTTTACATTTGATTAAGCGGATGGCAACTAGTCGGATTTTTAGTTTTATTTCTATTACTTGTTTGCAGCCTGTTGCAGGCTGATTTCAAAGTGTGTATGCGTATGTCTTTCTTTATGTCTGTTTTCGTGTAGGAGTTATTCTCATTATATTTTAGGATGATGTTCGGGATCTGGTTATTTTTGCATTGTCGGATTGAGTTCGGACCAAGGGTTCATTTTGTTAGCTGTTACGTGTACGAGAGAGAGAGAGAGAGAGATAGAGTATGCGTGTTCTCAAAAAGTTAATTCAGTCTTAGACGCATTTTCGAATTCAAGTAGATTTTGTTTATGCGACATCTGTCTGTTATCTTTATACATATAAGGTATCAACGAGTTACAGTATATATATATATTGAAATTTCAAGAGTGCTTGCCTTTCATGCCTACAAAAACTAATTTTCTGAATGTGGAGGCTCAATGGCAATTTGCAAAATAAACGCACCACAATTTCCCCAACTTGGAATTACAATCAGATAAGAATAATACTTCAACAATCCTCAACTTCCGGTGGAATCAAAATTACCTGCATTACTATATAAAGAACTGATATTGCTTACGCTATCATTTCATTAACAACAATTAACCAACCTTAGACGTTTGCTAACGGAAAGTTTGTAATTTAAAAGAAAGACATTATAAAATTTCTCTTCTTTTGCGCAGTATTAAAATATTATGTTTAATTTCTGCCATTGGCTTTCGCGGGTAGCAGATCAGCATTTCTTGATTTCCAACAATTTGAGTCAATTCTTTTTTCGGTGCACGATGGGTATCGCTTTGATTAATGGGTTCTGATGGATCCCGTAACTCACTATGTATACGAACGTTCAAAAATGTTAGAGTTCCAACTATTGTTAATTCTCATATGACGTTTCTTGCCGTCATTTTTTGATTAAATTAAAGGTTTATCCTAAGCTAAATATGTACTTAGCCTTCAAAAACAACAAATCTAAAGACTCAAGCATATTTAAAAATACTCCCTCCCATACACATATAAACGTAGCACGGCCTTTTTTAAGGACATGTATTTTCTGTCCGTACAGAACACTATATTCAGTTTAACAGCCATTTTTAAAATGTCGTAATGCCAAATTAAGAATAGTCTAAATTTTCGTAAACCAAGTTATTTTTCTGGAAAATTCATTTCTGTTTGTTTTAATTCTTCACTTTTATAATCGACAAATAATTTTAAAAGTTGCGAGATAGGGGAATTTTTCCATGTGTAAACAATGATTAACACTCACATTTTGGAATCTTTATTAATGTTCAGAACTATTCACAAAGGCAATAACCCATGCATATCCGAAATATTTATAAATATCCATTGTACCCTTCTTATGTGCAAAAACAAAAAGAAATTTTATCAGATATAAGAAAATTTTCTTTCGTCATGGTCTACACAATTATCTACTCATGAACATATCTTTATATATAAATTGGAAAGCCAAAAACAAGATAGAAATATGTGAACAAAGCGAGTGTGAAAAAATAGAAAACCAATCAATTGCGTGCGTCACATCCAGTTCAAGCTCAATGCTTGTACGTGCTTTTCTTTCTGCTTACATAAATCCGGCTGCAATTTGTTTATCCATAAGGCTTCGTATGTGCTGCTCCCTTTTTGTTTTTGCATTTAGTCATTACTTTGAATGCTACGTCTGCAGAGCATACGCGTGATGTTTCGATGATGTGTTGCGCAATAGCAGACGTGTATTCACCATTTGACATTAAAACGAGGCGTTTAAGTTGCAATTTTCTCTCATTCTGAGTAATTAAACCGTCTGGTCGATCGGCCTATGCATAGTCTGATCGACAACTTGCGCATGTATATTGGTAAATAATATTTGATATCGACATTAACGGCTGTTTCTCTTTCGATTGCTGGTGAAGTGCAAGTGTGTTACCCTAAATAACACTTGTAGTTTGGCTGCATTAAATGTGCGAGTCAATGCTGCTTCAATCCTTATTTTGGTGCCATTCGGGAAAACTGCATCCCCCATTAAATGGGATGTTTAGGTAGACGGTTTTCGTTTTTCTGGCCCATAGTACGTCTGTTTCTGGTTAACTCCCCTTTTAATAATTGATTCAATTAATTGTCTGGGATAGCCATTAGACATTAAATCGTTAGAATCTTGACTAACCAACCTGTCAATTCTTGAAAAGCAACCACGAACTGTTGATAATTTTATATTGAAATCGCGCAAAACTGCTGTAATGCAAAATACTGTGCAGACCATGTTGGTTTATGTTAAATTGTACTGTTTAATTTACCATTAGTTTCTTTTCTTTTAATAGTACATCTAGGAAAGGCAGACAGTCATCTTTCTCGTGCTCTGACGTGAAACCGATATTCTTATGTGCTTTTGTTGAAACTTCTTTGAAGCAAATGTTTACGTGATTGCGACCTGTTTTTATAGTACAAGAAATATATCATCCACGTACCGAATATATTGAGCACATTTTTACTTATGTCACTCTTTAATGATGTATTTTCTAGGTACCCTAGAAAAAATCTCAGCCAACACTGGAGATAAGGGGCTTCCCATTGCGACACCATCAGTCTGTTTGTAGATGCTTCCATTAAAACGAAACCGTACGTATTTTATGCATAATAAGATAAGCTGGCGTAGAATGGAACCTGGCACCGGCGATGGTAATATTTTGTGTTCTACCGCTTTGATTATAATGTCAACGGTTTCATCAAATGGAACATTTGTAAAAAGAGAAGTAACTTCACAAGGTAACATAATCTTGTTTTTAACATTTATATATTTCACTTTGTAAACAAACGCCAACGAATCGGCAACCGAATAATTACCTTGTAGTTTACGTAATGGTTCAAGTAAACGAACTAGATATATAGCTAGTGCATGAAACGGAGAATTTACCATTGATAAAATTGGCCTCATAGGACAAACTCCTCTTTGTGTGTTTTTGGTAATCCGTACATTATTGGTGTAGATGATCCAACTGGCTTGAGCTTCTGTGCAGTGGCCTCATCATTAAAACCGCATCTGTCAAAATCTTTAATTCATTAATTACTTTGCGCTCCACCTTGTCTATTTCATCTGATTTATCGTCTAGACGTGTGAATTTTGTATTGTCATTTAACACGTTTTCCATCTCTATTCTCTTATCAGCGTAGTATTTTGATGTTCATGTTTCTGCTGATATTTCTAAGTGCATTAAGATGCTGCTTTTGTCAACGCATGCTGCTCTGCACATTTAGACGATTTCAGGTGTGAAGCCTGATCAATCAGTGTAGCCTTGAACCAATTTTTATAATCAATACTGGTAGGCTCCAAGTCAGCTGTTTGTTCAAATAACAATTCAAATGCTGCCTCAAAATCAACATCGCATTTATTAGAAGGATGTATTCCATAATTTCGCCCATAGATAGTGCCTCCATTGTTAGCTGATCGATTGGTACTTTTAATAAGTTAAGCACACGCTATCAAGATCGGTCGGTATTAAATCACACAAAACTCCAGGTTTTACATCTTTTTCCAATTTGTTCAAAATTCTTGCTTTATCTTCTTCATAACTGTCGGCAAAAACATCAAAAATTTCATTCTTGCAAAAAGACTTAGTTCATCTAATACACAAGATACACACCTACTCTTGCCTGTGTAGCACTGCTTCATCTTCCTTCAACTGCTCAATTTTTAGAATACGCCAACCCTTGTAAGATTTCGGTTGACTGTAGTTTTGACTTGCGTAAACTGCATACCAAATCACCTGGGAACCGTAATTGTTTAATACACTGATAATAATGTTTTAACCACAATTGCGTTCTTTGCGCTCTACACTTTAACGTCACTAGTTCATCTAGTATTTGAAAGATTCTTTGGAATGCGAGCTTTAATAAAAATTCATTGTAAATTCTTATGTGCAAAAACAAAAAGAAATTTTATCAGATATAAGAAAATTTTCTTTCTCATAAATATAAAATTTATTATGAATGATATGTTTATTTTTATTGTGCTTAAACAAGAATTTATGGGCAATAAAACGAGAGCCTATAAGAAACTAAATGTATGCTCACATCTTTGTATGATAATAATATAGAAATGTATTATACACCTAGAATGGAAACAATTAAGCAAATGGAGGCCTTCAACTTCCACAAATACAAAAATTTATAGCGAAATTCGGCCGTCCGGACAACTATAAATACTGAAATATGTTTATATGATAGCTGTAGTGTACCGGTTTATTCTTATAGTTCGCCAAGAATAAAAGGACAAGGCATCAAAAGGTCAGAAATTCATTATATCAAATATATTTATTAACAAAGGGGTCAACTTGATCAATATCATAAGTGTTCAAAATTTCGTCACATTTTTTACAAAAATGCGTACTTCAAGTTCATAAGCTAGCGCTAAACATAAGTGCACACATAAGTATTAAACAAAGCTCATCCTAAACACGCGTACACATAAATCAAATAGAAAGCTTGTATATATGTAACTTAATCAAACGAAAAAGACTGTTTTATAAAAATTAAATAAATAAAGAAATGATCACTTCAAGAAATTTCACCGTCACTCTTAAATAGTGTAATTGTCCCTAAATAGGACCAATGTAAATTTATTTAACAAAAATATGGTACATAACCACCAGGCAACATTGTGTTGTTTGCATCACATTTAAAACAAACTTATGAACGAATATATATATATATATATATATATATATATATATATATATATATATATATATATATATATATAGTTATTTCTAAGTGAAATATTGTTTATTTCTTTGCCCCAGTTATAAATAAGTTATATTTAGTAGGAAGAATGACACACTCAATTAATATACTTCTCAATTTTTAAAAGAAATCCATCAACACGGTATAGTCATTTAGGTATTGTATGTAGAGCTATACAAAAGCCAAAATTGTCTAATGATTCACTGTCATATATACATAAGTCGATCATGGTTATATGTGGACTGTAAAAGAACACAAGTACGCCCACTCCTTGCGAGGATAATTATGTATTAGGTATTGCCTACTTATTAAAAAAAATTATTTCTAATGTAATCAGAAATATATGCCAAAATTTAAGATGAAAAATTGAATAACGCATGCACACGCTTTTCCTGTTACCTGGAGATTACGCTTTATATTCCTCCTGATTTCGGACAGTAGCGGAAAAGTTTGCAACAACAAATAGATGTCAGTCTATTAGAAAGCATGTAACATGGGTAGACACATTGAAAAACTGCCAATTCAAAACTCAAACCAAGCATACTTGTGACATCATTAGAACATTCTCAACAAATTTGTATTCGTTTTTTGGAAAAAAACATTTATACTGAATGTGCAATATATGATGTATTGTGGTTTAGCTAAATATAATTATTTTGGTAAGGTCTCATTATAATAATCCACCAATGAATTTATTTTAATTTATTTAAGGAGTGTGGTGTTCTTCCTAATAAATAAATTATGTTTTATTTGTGAGGAATGTTATTTTATTTCAGTTATTAAAAACTTGGTCAGTATCGTGCACATAGGGATTTAATCATATTTATTGCCACCAAAAGTTGACATTCAAAACTGGTGTAATGAATAAAGTTCTCCAAGCTGTGTTAACAATCAGCTTTTGTGCCTAAGTAATTTCATGAACAATGTCGTAGAAACAATCAAATCTGACAAACTAGTTACTATTGCAGCTTTTATTAAATGCAAATGTGTTATGTTGGAAGACATTGATAGGAAAATTATACCACTCACACATAGAGTGAAGGTACGGCGCAAAGATGGCCTAGAAATGTTCAGTGAAATGTTATAGATGTTAAGTAATTTTAAATGAGACACAAAAGGAGCCGCCCACGGGTTTAAATAGATGCCATAGTGAATTCAGGTTTCCGACAATTCCAGAAAGTGTTATCTTGAAATTTTTAAGTTTATCTCTTTCAAAATATCAGACGTCATTTTTATCCTATTTAACAAGAATATTTGAAAAATAGTCATTTTTATCCTATTTAACAAGAATATTTGAAAAATAGTCATTTTCTAAATACCATAAACATGTATTATCTGATATGAATGGAAAAGAACGTTGAAAATGTTGCAGTAGGCATTTTTAACAGTATAATCAAATTAATTATTGTACAAGTAGAAACCGAATTAATTTTGTCTAAGTAGAAAAATTTTCAGTCCATGTAAAAGTTACGCAGAATTAAATATCATACCAAACTGTTCAAAAATGGCAAACGCAGATAAGCACTGTCTTGCATAGGGTTTGAAAGCTCCATAATTATTCGAGAGCATGAATGACATGTTTTTGCTTCTACATTGACAAATAAATAATAAACATGTACTAACAATAGTGGCCTTGACATAAACACACCCATTAATTACTTACATAGCAGAAGTGGCTAAGACTGTATAGTGGGGAAAAGGCAATTCATCCAGTAGACCGGTTTCGTCCTTATTGGGAACTAATCATATACTGGCCAGAATTTACGCCAGGCGGCAGGATGGCCTGTGCGGTTAGAGCACCAGATTCCGCAGCTGACGTGCCCAGGTTCAAGTCCTGTCCGCGGCAAAATTCTGGCCAGTACATGATGGAGTTCCCACAAGGACGAAACTGGTCTACTGATGAATTGCCTTTTCTACACTATACAATTCATAGTTTATAACCACATATGTAAGTAATTAATGGGTCAGGTGTTTATATCAAGACCGCAAACTTGATTAAAATAATTGTTATCACCACCCGAGCGTCCAATATTCGTTTAAATATTGTAATGACTCAAGTATGTAATAGTGTTGGCAACCTAGTAACAAATTAGTTCGGCTGTGAACTGCGACCAAAGGCAAAGTACGGCATCCATGCACATTTGTCGCTGGCGACTCATCAGTAGGAGCGGTATTACGCCCACCAGAAGCCTGGGTGAAGAATGGGGGATAATGGTAAAACTCCTAGACGATTAGGCCCTGCATTATGTGCTAACATCATATATAGTCTACGACAATGTGACTTAAACGCTAACCTCACACTATATAATATATATACGGAGTCTGTAAAGGATACCAACACCATGGCTATTGTGTTAGTAACCGATACCAACATTATTATACCGTGTAGTACATGGTACTAACACTATGGTTTCCGAGTCGGAACATGGTACCAACATGATGGATATCAATTTATGCTAAAGTTCACCGAAATTGAGAATTATAACTATTTCTGAACACCTGTTAATCCAGTAAATCCATACAATCTGGCCTTGATCGATATCAGTTATCAGATTTCGCGGTAAGCATGACATAATTCAATTCAATATATAATGGTTAAATACTGCTTGTCACGAGAACTCATATGCAAGTATGTAATAGGTGTTGCGAACCTAGTATCAAATTAGTCGCAGTTGTGACCAGAAGACAAACCAAAGGCAACACGAACAGAAAGTATAATCTCATGCACATTCGTTTCGTGCTTACTTTAAGGACTCATCAGTAGGAGTTTGGTATTACGCCCAGGAAATTGTTGTCATTCTCAATTTCGGTGAACTATAGCATAAATTGATATCCATCACGTTGGTACCATGTACCGACTCGGAAACCATAGTGTTAGTACCATGTACCTTTTCGGTACAATAATGTTGATATCGGTTGCTAACACAATAGCCATAGTGTTAGTATCCTTTACAGACTCGGTATATATATTATATAGTGTGAGTTAGCGTTGAAGTCGCATTGTCATAGACTTTATATGATGTTAGCTTCACTATTGCAGGTTTACACATTCGTCTAGGAGATTGTACCGTCCTATTATTCCACATTCTTCGACCAAATATATAGTGGTTAAAGGGCGTAATACCGGCTCCTACTGATGAGTCGCCAGTAAGCACGAAACGAATGTGCATGAGATTATACTTTCCGTTCATGCTGCCTTTGGTTTATCCTTCTGGTCACAACTGAACTAATTTGTTACTAGGTTCGCAACACCTAATACATACTTGCATATATATTAGATCTCCGCAACAAACAGTATTTAACGGGTATGTACTGATCAGACGGTTTGTCATGAATCGAATAATTTACAATTTCAATAGTTGTTTCTTTAGTTTTAAGAACCACACCATGATGAATGATTGCAAACTTCACTTTCACAAGCAGAGAAAGTTCATTCAAAGGTCACAGAGATCCAACAACCAGTTAAAAGATGAAGAATTCATCTTTTTAAACTAACTTATTCGAACAAGTTTTTTATTACACCAATCCCATTGAATTTGACAGAACGTAACAAAATCATGACAATATTAACGCCAGTCGCACGAACTGACCTTCCATGACCATCATCAATGTACATCGGCTAACTTACTAGCGAGGATCAAAACGGTAGTTTTGCTATGTTGATTGACGTCCGATTAAATAAAATAGGATCGTTGTTTACTTCAAGATCGCACGCTTTATTTAAAGAAATGTTACCAACTTCCGCGCAATCAATAATTGCTTAAATGTATAACCTATATATATATATATAGAGAAGAGTATATATATATATATATATATATATATAGGTACATATATATATATATATATATATATATATATATATAAGCGAAAGCTACAGAATGTTAATGTTTATGACGGCATAGAAATTGTGCAGTCAACATTTCGAGTCAAGTACAATTTGTGCGAGACAACTAGAGATGAGAGCCGCATATCTTATTTTTCATTCACTATATATGGATAGCAGTTTCATCCTTGATTGGCAGTTTGCATTCTTGGTCTGATAATAATCATGGATGGTTGAAACAGGTCAGTGCTATATTGTTCGATGTTTAATTATACACAACTGGATTAGTGTTTAAATATAGCTCACAAACTTGATTTAAATAATTGTTACCATTACCAGCGCAATCATTGATTGTTTAATTGTATTACATATATATGGAGTGAAATCTAGAAAAACTTAAAGTTCATGACTGCATAGAAATTGTGCAGCCGCCATGTCGAATCAAGTAACATATATATGCGAGACTACTAGAGGTGAGAACTGCATATCTAATTTTGCTTTCTGTATATATGGACTTCGGTACGATAATTGATTGTCAGTGTGCATTCGTGGTGATGGTGTTAATGGAAGATCGAAACGAGCCAGTACGCGTGGCTGACGGTAGTTTTACTATGTTATTCATCCACTAATTGAATTAAATAAAATTGGCGTTTAGTTCAATCTCGCAATTGTTACCCCCACCCGCATAATCAATGATTGTTTAAGTCTGTTATTAATGTATCAAAGAATTAGCTGCCTTTTTTACAAAGTCTTGCTTTTGCATATAGAAAAAGATTTTTCATTTTTTGGAGAAGAAATTCATTTAGTAACCGCAGCAGAGTTTGAATCATTAGTCAATCAGCTATTTGATTTAAAAATAATTATTAATGCCAACCAACGATGATTTAAATTAAAGCTTGACGATATGTGCTACCAACGTCGAAAATTAAGTAGAGCCCACTTAGCTGCTTTACAAGAGGTTTCCAAATACTGTGATCGTGTTATTTTCTCAGCAGACAAATATTCTGGCTTGATCATCTTAGCGGTTTTTGAGTTTGTTGCTATGGCGATTTGCTTGATTTCTGGTCCACAATTGAAAAATGGCACGATTTTTAATGCAAATACAAATAATTGAGAGGGTCATTTTGCCGCACTTATTCTATCTTCTACAAGATGGAAGGATTACACATGCCGAACACTAACATCTGCTTAAACTGTACGCTTAAATGAAAACACATAAACAGTTCACTCCATTCAGACCAATTAATTCAATGACGAATACGCCAACGCCTGACTAGTCCATATTGTTAGCTAATCTATTGAAGCTGGTGAGAAATCACTTATTTTGTAAAGTTTTAAAGATTTCTTTGAATTTGACCAAGCGTTGACAAACTGGACGTTAAAAATCATCGGAAGTGTTCACTTGATGCTGGGTAATTATTTATTTTGGTCACTAATATACGAGAGCCTCTGAGAATCCAGGCTTGGTAACACATATATACGGAATAATCATCTAATTTAGAACAAAAATATATCCCCCAGAAATTTCTCTTAAAATACATTTCTTAAGTCCTTCGACTAATTGTTATTTTTCCTCACATTTACCGTTTTTAGACATAATGTTAAAATAAAATTTATTACAATATATTTATTAGACCAATTTGTGTACTCACAGTCCCACTGAATGCCACAATGAACAAAA
Source organism: Eudiplozoon nipponicum (assembly GCA_029291075.1). Lineage (NCBI taxonomy): Eukaryota > Metazoa > Platyhelminthes > Monogenea > Mazocraeidea > Diplozoidae > Eudiplozoon > Eudiplozoon nipponicum. The sequence continues at coordinate 55,931 of JAQBSW010002914.1, forward strand.
AGAGAATCGGAAGCCTTGAAAACAAATATCCACGCTAATTACCTGAGGCTTATTTGAGATCCTTCCCGTAATGTATTTGCTTGATGCTTGATAATTATTTTTACCAATGTCTCCTTAAAATAAACTATTCAAATTGTATATTAGTTTGTACAACGGAATTTCTCAGAATTTTAAACTGAGTGAAACGCAGTTGAGTATTTATTTATTCTGTTTAGATATTCAATTCACTTTTAACGGTCAAATATAGAAACAGAAAGATGGTCTAGGAATTGGAAGAGCTCTGTCTCCTATCATGGCCGATATGTTTTTGTGCGTATTGGAAAGAACTAACTTTGATTTACTAAGTGAAACTATACAACCTTTATTTCGTTCATATATTTTTTTATAGCCGTATGCACGCCATAAGATCAGCTTATGAAATTCAATAAATGGAATTTGAAAATTAGATATACAATTGAAAAAGAGGAGGATGATACTCTAACATTCTAGCGTAAAAATAAACTTTTATGTGTGTAATTTTTCCAGGAAGCTGGTGCACATTCAATTACACTACAAAGGCGACGAGACAATGATGTGAATATTAGATAGATTGCGTTCCACTATAGCGTTACTATATGTCGCAGGTGAATTTCATAGAATGGCATCTACGACTAAACTTAATCTACTTATTGTGAAATGCAGAATCCCGCTGCAATCTGCACGTGTAATTATTTACAACTGTAGTTGTTCGTGTAGACAGTTTTATTTAGACACGTGAAAAAGTTTGAATTCACGCCTCTCGGATCACATACCAAATTGGTAAGCACAAATTTGTATTAGTGTTGCACCTACGTTCATTATTAATCCTATGTTACCCTGTGAAAATCGCGGCATGATTTAATATTAATTTTCAGTTTTAATTAAGGTTTTATGTGCTAGAATCCATCCCTATTAAACAGCTATTTCAATCAATCGGCGTTTTCCGAAATTGTGTAATAGAAACAATCTGGTCGTGCACCTGGATTACCATGGGACGTACGAAGTCCTGAAAAAAAATATTTCGTTAATTTCCTCTTCGAAACATTTTAGATGGATATCCGGTTTCTCTTCTTTTTTGTGGACTATTTTTGCATTTAAATCTAAATTTCCTCATGTGTTATTATTCTCCAGTTCATCAATTGTCCAAATTGAACGAAAGCGCTACCGAACATGTTAAAATTCATATCGTGTAATAATTTTTTATTGAAGAAGAATAAATAACACTTTCAGCAAATTTCTGTGCCATAAAAACTTTTCTGAATAGTCGTGATACCATAGATAATCAAGCCGCAGTTGATAACTTGTGAAGTGCAATATCGAGAGGGGTTATCTAGAATGTAGCTAACTCAGAAGCGTTCAAATTATAAACAGTGAACGCAACAGAAAAATAATGGAAAGGCTTAAAAAGAAATTGAATTTTCACAGAAAACATTAAAATAAAATATGAAATCTCCTCAAAATGATAGAAAAATACGACTTGTTTCAAGCAGCATGGAATCGAGAATTGGTATTCTAACAACTGATTAGTATGATTCATTATAAATGAAGTAATAGATAAACAATATACAGACGAGACAACAAGAAGAAAGGTAACCGATTAATATGCAAACAAAAATAAATTTTACCTTCAAGAGAGAAAATCTTGTCGTAATATTCGATAAAAAACTTATAGAGGAAATTTATAAGGCTTACATAAACTAAAAATATTTTAAAATAAAAGCTATCGCCAAATGGCAAACTGATTGATTAATTTTGATTGTTTTCAAAGGTCTTCTGTTTTCTCATTTTATTATAAATGCGGGAGTGTGATTTCGATTAATAAAATGGCTTTTAATGAGCAATAAAACTGTGATTTATCACCATTTGTGAAGCAATCGGGCGAAGCTGTATATATGTGTTAGAGAGAGAGATTTTTTTCGTGATAAAGTGTGTTCGATAAAAACAGAACAATAATTTTTTTAACTTTGATAAATGGCTGTGCCCACTTATCGATTTGGTAATTTACATTAACTGATCAAACTTAAGCTGCATTTATGTATTAGGTGTTGCGAACCTAGTAACAAATTAGTTCAGTTGTGACCAGAAGGATAAACCAAAGGCAGCATGAATGGAGAGTATAATCTCATGCACATTCGTTTCGTGCCTACTGGCGACTCATCAGTAGGAGCCGGTATTACGACCTTTACCTACTATATATTTGGAAGAGGAATGTAGGATAATAGAACGGTACATTCCTCACCAAAATATATAGTGGTTAAAGGGCGTAATACCGGCTCCTACTGATGAGTCGCCAGTAAGCACGAAACGAATGTGCATGAGATTATACTTTCCGTTCATGCTGCCTTTTGTTTATCCTTCTGGTCACAACTGAACTAGTTTCGCAAAACCTAATGCATACTTGCATATATATTAGCTCTCGCAAAAAACAGTATTTAACCTTAAACTGGTGTGGTTAAGTTATTATATGTTTAAAAGCGAATCTGGATTGTTTAAATGCGTGACTTTTGAAGCAGTGCAATTTTATACTATATGTGGTTTGACAATGTTCTTTATTATTGAATTTGGTTTTAATAAATGCTATGCATCTCGCTTTGCTCTGAGGAATTAATTAGTAGCGTGTTTTAACAATTATAAATATAGATTAAAAATTCCCTACGTAAATGAAAAAAACCATTTACTGAATGCTTGATAAAGCTAGAATTTTTCACTTGAAGTGTAACTAGATAAAATAATTATTTAAAACACTTAACCATCTTAATTTATTAATTCGAATAAATTCGCTACGTAAATCCCCACAGTTTCAATATTCCACACCTTATAATAAACATACCACCCAACATATGTATTTGCGTTTTAATATTTTGTGATATACGAATTCGGATGGTAAAAAAAAATTTGCACGTGGCGAGTTGTTATTCCAACATTCGTAGGCCTATTAGCAAAGCACTTACTTTTGTTATAAATATGCGAATCACTTTGTTAATAGACTAGCACTTAATATATATTATATACAGTATTTTTTAGTAAAATAATATATAGATATTACATAACATTCTTGGCATGAAATTCCAAACGTAAACGTTTGTTACCAATAAATTTATTTATCTCGAAGACGTTTTTTGTGAAGTATGCTCATTTGCGGAGTCTAAATCATTTATTATTATCGGAGAGTGATAAACGCATTTGCTCCTTTAACTTATTGGGTCTAGTAGCTGGTAAAATTTTCTTAGGTTTCAATATATGCAAACCACAACCCTGATGCATTCCTTATCGATCAATTGAAATGTGAATACAGTTGTGTGCTAAACTTCCGCTTATTGTTCTGCATCATTTTTAATAGTTTAAAAAGGCAACGGTTAAATATCCATTTTTGATGCATATTACTTTATAGAAACCTTTATACCTACTTGTTTTCTCATAATAGAATGCCTCTAAGACCTTCTCAACATGTTATATGTTAATAACTTTGTGAAACCGTCGTATGAATTCAGTTAAATTTTCTAGTTTTCGCGTGTCTATAGTTCACAAATATAAATTTTTAACGCCTAAGGACCATCATTTACCAAGTACACCAATTTTTTCAATATTTGTATGGAATTTATCCGTCAAATTTTGAACATCCATGCTTGTATTTCAAAGTTTTCGGAATGACTCTAAGAATTGTACATTCATCCTAGTTGCTTTATTCTACAATTTTTAAACCATCATCTGTTCACGATAGCACAACGGTACACAACAAACACTGGTGCGTTATAGTGAGTTGATAATGATTTCCTACGATAATTACTAGTTTGAATTCAGGACGTTCCAAAGTACGATATGAAAATATTCATTATAAAATGTTATATGTTTCTCACAGTGTGTTTCTCGTCGTTCTCTGAATTTCGGCATTTAATTTGGTTCTACTGATGGGTGCTTAGACAAACAAAGACCAAATTTTTTTTATATAAATGTCTAAATATAACTATTCTTAATTAAATTAAAAGCTCCCAAACCGTGCATAGTCTGTAATTTCAGATTTACTCTACTCTTGGGATTGAACAGAGTAACTAACTACAAAAATGACATCAACTGAAATTTCCTATAGTAACTTAACCGGCTATTATATGCTTCCATGAAATTTATTTTATTCCAGTATCGTGTCTTGTATGTAATATGCAGAATCTTTATATTTCATCAATAGGAGTGCTATGTAACATGGGGTTACGTCCCCTAAAAATTATTCTTCAGCTTATATGTCGGTAAACTTTTAGAACCTCAAGTTTTATTTACCAAAACCCTTGACGATTTGAATTTATTTTTCTTGGTCTCTATAGCCAACGTTTCTAAATGCCTTTGTGTCTTTAAAACGAACGATAAATGGGTATTTGAGTGCTTATAGCTCGGATTCTCAAATGTTAGAATATTAAACGTAAATCCCCTAATAAAACATTATTTCCAATACGTTTGACAGTCATTTGTTAATTAATTGATGTGTTGTAATAAAATTTGACTAAAAGAAAGTTGAAACTAAATGGGTTTTTTATGCGCAGCAAAGTCAATTAACTCCAAAAACGTATACCTGTCACAATTTTGGTTGCTATACCAAGGCTTGTTACGAAAGTAAATAACGAAAATGTGTTTTACCATTTGTCAGTAAATACATTTTTATCGCGTTGACTGCTAATTGATTGGCGCGGCAAGTTAAACTAACCCACTTATAAACATAATAGAATTAATGAGATTTTGATTTTGATATACTACAAGTGTATGGCAGGATATATATATATATTTTGAAAACTGAAAGAAAAATTTCCCTGTAATCTTTTCACAGTTTGTAAAGAAATATCGAGCAAATCTTCATATTCCTGCAGAATAACTTTTACTACATGAAGTGTATATATTAAAAAATCGCTAACCACAATTAATTTGTATTTCCTATTAAAAATTAAAAAAAGGTAATGAAATCACCAAATCGAAAGAAAAATTTATTCCAGCCAAGGTAACAGGAAATACCTCATTTTTTTCTACCAAACGAGCAATTAATACAAAGAATTGTTGGCTTATAAAGCCTCAACGTATAACTCTTGCAGACAATAATTTTCAATGAACGGTATTGACTCACCAAATCCATGACTCTTACTACGGCCAAATGTCTATAATGAACTTTTTTAAATCAAGATTGCGAGCTTGAAGTAAACACCAATTCCATTGTATTTAACCAGTCGTCGAACAACATAACAAAACTACCGCCAGCCGCAACGCGCTGACGCATTTCGACCTTCCATGATCATCATCAGAGTACGACGGCAAACTGACTATCGAGGATCAAACCGCATTGAATATATACGGAAATCAAATTTAGATATGCGGCTCTCACCTCTAGCAGTCTCGCATACATTGAACTTGACTGGAAATGTCGGCTGCACAATTTTTATGCAGTCATGAACATTAACTGTTTGCAGCTTTCGCCGCATATACATATATAGGCAATACAATTTAACAATAATTGATTGCGCGGGTGGTGGTAACAATTCTTTAAATCAAGTTTGCGAGCTTGAAGTAAACACCAATCCCATTGTATTTAACCAGTCGTCGAACAACATAACAAAACTACCGCCAGCCGCAACACACTGACGCGTTTCGACCTTCCATGATCATCATCAGAGTACGACGGCAAACTGACTATCGAGGATCAAACCGCATAGAATATATATGGAAATCAAATGTAGATATGCGGCTCTGACCTCTAGCAGTCTTGCATACATTGAACTTACTGGAAATGTCGGCTGCACAATTTATTTGCTGTCACGCACATTAACTGTATGTATCTTTCGCCACATATACATATCTAAGCAATACAATTTAATAATATTTGATTGGGCGAATGGTAGTAACAATTCTTTAAATAAAGTTTGCGATCTTGAAGTAAACACCAATCCCATTGTATTTAACCAGTCGTCGAACAACATAGCATTTCGACCTTCCATAATCATCATCAGAGGACGTCAGTGCGTTGCGGCTGGCGGTAGTTTTGTTATGTTGTTCGACGTCTGGTTAAATACAATGGGATTGTTGTTTACTTCAAGCTCAGCAAACTTGATTTAAAGAATTGTTACCACCACCCGCGCAAACAATTATTGTAAAATTGTATTGCCTATATATGTATATGTGGCGAAAGCTACAAACAGTTAATGTTCGTGACTGCATAGAAATTGTGCAGCCGACATTTCCAGTCAAGTTCAATGTATGCGAGACTGCTAGAGGTGAGAGCCGCATATCTAAATTGGATTTCCATATATATTCAATGCGGTTTGATCCTCGATAGTCAGTTTGCCGTCGTACTCTGATGATGATCAAGGAAGGTCGAAACGCGTCAGTGCGTTGTGGCTGGCGGTAGTTTTGTTATGTTGTTCGACGACTGGTTAAATACAATGGGATTGATGTTTACTGCAATCACGCTAACATGATTTTTTTAAATTGTTACCACCATCCGCGCAATCAATTATTGTTAAATTATAATGAACTTTGTTAGATATAAAGAGCAGTTCATATTATTTTGTTCGCCCATTTAACTTTGATTGCTTATGTGGCTTATTCCGGTGTTAGCAATAGGAGTTTCATCTTGACGAGGCTATATTTACTAAATAAATGGTCGAATGTTATTTGTCCCGCGAAATGGCGAACCAGCCCCTCCAAACTAGAAATAGAAGCGTCGATTATGCTTAAACGCAATATTTTATAATCAAATCGTTTATAAAGGTTTTCTCGTATAAATGCATCCTTCGTGTATAACAGACTATCATTATCAGTTTATGAGGTTCGGTTAGTGCCTGCTATACTCTCCTGTTTTTCATCATTTTCATTCTTGCACATCTGCATGGAATGTATATTGTTATTCTTTAAGCTTAAAATGGTGCTATTAACATGTTCTCGTCCACAAATTTTGCCACTGCAATAAAGATAAAAGCACACAAATATATTTTGGTATGCTAGTCAAATTTTCAAACAAAAAAAGCTTATTTAAACAGTCTTCATCGCAATTATCCACCGACACATTTTTGTGGTTTACATAATTTAAAAAAACAGTTTAAAATAAAATTACGTAATACATACACCACTGGTAGCTTAATGCTCAACATAGGAAACGAAAATAAAAACATGAATACGATTATGGTTTATCCCGGCAGTCAGTGCTATTTATCGATATAGCTATATCGTCCTCAAAGTTTGCCACTGCAATACAGATAAAAGAACACAAAAACATTTTGGTATGCTAGTCAAATTTTCAAACAAAATAAGCTTAATTAAACAGTCTTCAGAGCAATTATCCTTTGACACCATTTGGTGGTTTACTTAATTTATAATATATTTAAAAACATAATTACGTGATACATAGATCACTGTTAGCTTAATGCTCAGCAAAGGAAACGGCAATAAGCACATGAGTAAGATTATGGATTAACCCGGCAGTCAGTGCTATACATCTATACAGCTATATCGATTACTAAGCCAGGCAGTCAGCTCTGTCTAGCTGCCAGCAAATTGTTACTTATATAAATAATGTTTTACTAAAATCGATATCGTCAAATTCACACGACGAAACAAACGTGACTGCAACGAAAATTTGCTGTTGAAATTCTAATCTATTATTAGTGCCACGTTTACCATTTAAATAAAAATTTTACACTTTAAGGTACATCCGTCGATTGTCAATCAGCCAACTCATTCTGATAGTAGCAAATGGAAGTCTAACGATGTTACTGCGAGATAAGATATGTTAAGTAGTACTTAAATGTTGAATCTGTTTGCGAAGTGCTGTCCTTCGTGTTGTGGATTTGACCGCGTTTTTCTTGTGCTGTACAATTGATACCAATCAAAGGTCGGTAAAATCTTGAATGTTGTACATTTTCAGGTGCTCTGATTATTAGCCTAGATTGATGGGTTCACACTTGTCCCTTCTTTTTTAAGCCTTTCATCAGCTGATTGTCTGAAAATGACGATGAAACAAGATTTTCCTCTCTTCTTGTTCCTAATTTTCGGGACTTAATTTCCAGTCCCATCATCAGGGTTTACACAATACGCACAGGAAAAAAACAACTTCTGGCAAATGTGGTATCTTTATTCAAGACAGATCTATTTATATTTATATTAATTACATAAGTATTCTTTTATAGTCTGCCCTGATATCTGATCTTCATATCTAATCTCTAATACTCAAATGTATACACAGATTTATCCATGTCATCCCCTCCCGCACACAACCACAAGTTGTGTGTTATTCGTGTGCGTATAGTGTCAACCCTGAAGTTGGGATTGGAAATTAAGTCCCGAAAATTAGGAAAAAGAAGAGAGGAAAATCTTGTTCCAAAATTCAGAAAATCTGCTGATGGAAGGCTTAAAAAAGAAGGGACAAGTGAGAACCCATCAATCAATACAAATAAACAGAGCACCTGAAAATGTACAACATTCAAGATTTTACCGATCTAAGAGTGCTATCAATTGTCCCGCACAAGAAAAATGCGGTCGAATCCACAATAAGATATTTTGTTGGTGTTATATCTAATTAGTATGAAGTAGAAAATACAGTGCATATTTTAAAACGCTTTGGTCCTTATAATGTATTTATCAGTAGTTGTCAAATTCGACGCGACCATGATTCCAATCAACTAGTATTTTATTCAGAAGCGTGCAACGCAAAACTTATACCTTTGAAGCAGTGAATTGGATGCAGTTTTAAATTACATATCAGTATATGCTCTATTTTGCAGTCAATTCAGGTAATTATACTTGAATTTATTTTCACTGCCAACCGGTTTAATTACGTTTATCCTATTAATACAGATCAGTGAATGTTAATAAGAACAAAAGTTATGAAGCTATAGAATTTGACCAAAACAATCTTTAATTTAACCAAAGATTGCATGCTCCACGTGAATCTATTCTAATCGGATTAACTTTAAAGTGCGAAGTGATTGAGTAAAATAATGCACAATTTTACAATGTAAAATAAAATAATCTGACTAAAAAATGAAGCTTTATTTTATTAGAAACAGCAAGAAAGACAATTAAAGTAATTAGATATGAATGCGTATTAATGTGAAAGCTTAAATTAAGTAGAACCATAAGTGGATATTTCTATTGCAAAACACGAATTATTTTAAAAGTACGAAATTATAGATTGAAAGAAATAAATTACTTTAAAAGGAAAATATTTAAAAAAATAGAAAGATGAAATTGTACTTTCTTCATTAATCAATTAATGACGGATGTGGTTAGTTTTTTCTTGGTCTGTAGAATCAACTGATAAATTCCTGATTTGCGCTAAAAATCCTCTGCTTTGGTTTAGTATTACCTTGGATTAGTCGAACTTCTTCCACTGCTTCAATATTATGCCTTATAAAGTGAAAAACTTTCAGCTATTTCACTTTCGGTTTTACTTGTGGTATATCGCCTGGATTTATTTTCTATCAATTTTACTACGGTAGCATCTCAAAATGAGTTTAAATTCCTGCGAATTTATTTGAATGCCAGTCTAGAATTAGCGTCTAGATAGGTCCAATCTTTGAACAGGCCTACATTTTTATTTACTCAAAACTTTTGTTTCTTGATTAGACATGTGGTCTTCCTTAATTTAAAACGATTACAGATTAAGCTAAGCGTTTTTTAATAATCCCGTTTTTTTAACATTTCGCTAGTTTACTGATAATGGGATCGCTCGTTTCATTACAAAACACAATAATAAAAATGTGGATTATGGCCATATATTTCGAGAATACTAAACTTCGCTATATAATCTTTCATTTATAAACATTCTTGGTTTTCATTTGAACATGTGGGTGACAACAAATATGACTCGGTTTTCTATATCTTGTTTTGGCTGATTGGTAAGTTTATATGGGTTTGTGTTAGTGTGTGTGCCTTTTTGCATGTAAAGGTCCTTCTCAATGAATTGCGATGTGATGTCTGAGATCTGGTCATTATTGTATTGATGGCTTGAGAATTAACCACCTGTTCGAATTGTTCGCTGTTACGTGTAGGAGTGCTAATTTTCCGAGTGTAGTCTTTCGTTTTATTTTTTTGCGCAAAATTGTGTCCTTCAGTTGGTGATAGCGCAAATGTGAATTGCAGTGTCGAGTGCTCATATTGTTTGGAAATTTCTGTCACCGTATGTCCATCTGTTTTTTCCTCTTCAGTTTGTTGCCAATCCGATTGAATGTTTGTTGATTCTAGTCAAGGGCCTGTTCGGTCTTGCCTGGATGCTAGTAAATTGTTGTTGAATTTTGTTATTCGTGGCCAGTCAATTAGAATATCATATTGATGAAACTTTTGAATCTTTAGACCAGGTGCTCGTTGTTTTATATAAATGGCTTCATAAATAAATTAAAATTTTTCTGATTTTGGTTTATGTAGACCTGAGAAATTGGTCTTATTGACCGGATGCAAACAAATAAAGAGTCTTCTGATGATGTGCCCAGGAAAGTCTATGAAAAACGTCAGGCCGTTAAGTAATTGCCTCTAGGGTAGTAGATATTATAAATCAAAATACATTTCTTCGATGGGACTATTTAAACTTTCATAAAGAGCCTTGAATATTGCCATACAGATTTTATTAAATATGTAAGAACTTTTACGACCTCACTCTGGTAAGAAATGAGAATTTAAACGTGCTACTTTGGTTGATGCTTCCAATCGTTAATGATGCTGACAGATCGCCTTGTAAATGTATCTTCGGTTAGACCTTTGTATTACTATCTTTTGTTGCAAAAACCGGTCGAGACTTCATGTTAACCTCAATGAATTAATCCAAATAGTTGTGCGTTTGCAAGATACACTTCAAATGCTTTAACTGTTCCGCGAACTTGTATTCAGTATTTTTCGTTATAACTCGGCTAGCCAAGTTATTTACAAGGTTCTTGTTAAGAGATTTTGGGTCGGTATTGGTGTAATTCGTGTATTAACCCGTGAATAACTATTTCTGGTATATTGTCATTGTCAAACTACTGTCCTTTACTGCGATCACTTGAATGTTGCGAAAAGATTGCATGTTTTCTTTCACTTCTTCAACTGCACACTTTATGCCCATGTCGGTTTTGTGGGTTTGTTTAAAATTTCTCTGACGTTTATAGATATTTATATAGCAGTAGACTAAACATATTTTATTTATCATGAATTGATTATTTATGTTGTGTAAAGCAGCTTGTTCAAGACGATAAATGTTTCCATTAGCTAAAAGTTACTCTATTCAACTTCTCATGGAAACATCAAAAACTGACGGAAGTACTTACAATTAAATTGAAACTGAGCCGTTGTTTTGTAAGCTTATTTGCATAATCGGGTTCAAGTCGCAGAAGATTGCCGTTTTCCTTTCTACTGAATGTAAATATACAACTATATCGCATCTACGGAAGGCGTTGTTTAATTGACAGATTTATTGGTCGTTTGTTCTTTTGATAAGTGGAAACAATATTTAACAGAATAAGTGTAATCAATGCTGCAAGATTTTGAATAATAACTTGGCGGGTACGTGATGTAGATTTTTTACTGAACGCGTCATTGAAAGTACAAGATCTGTTGAGGATTTGTTTTCCTACGGATTGTAATATAGCCTGGTAAGAGTTGCGTCATTCAGCGTTGCTTTAAATAAAGTGACAAAAACTAAATTAAATCAGAAGGAATACCTTTCCAAATATTAGGTTAAGCATCACATTTCACGCACACGTTTTGATACTTTTGAACGCTAGATATCAACGTCTTACTTTCTCAAGATTTTCATTGCTTAATGTTTTAAATTTTCACGCGGCAGTACCTCCCAAACTTCAACCATAAAATAGAAGCGCCATTAACAATATCAGCAATGGTGGATTTGACCGCATTTTTCTTGAGCGGGACAATTGATAGCACTCTTATTTCGGTAAAATCTTGAATTTTCATCATTTTCAGGTGAACTGATTTTTGGACTCGATTGATGGGTTCTCACTTGTCCCTTCTTTTTTAAGCCTTCCATCAGCTGCTTGTCTGCAAATGACGTTGGAAAAAGATTTTCCATTATTCTTTTCCCAAATTTTCGAGACCGAATTTCCAGTCTCATCTTCAGGGTTGACACAATACGCACAGGAATAAAACACAACTTGTGGCAAATTTCAGCTATTATTCACCATGTAATCCAAACAGATTACTAAATGACCAAAATATCTTCTTCATTCCGCAAAAAGCGTAGTCAGCAAATAGTTCAAACCTGTTTAAATTACCGTTGCTAACTATTTCAATATTTGACTGACCGCGAATCAAATGAAGTCACACGTGCATTCGGCTACCACAAAAAACTACCATCTGTACAGAAGCAACAAAATATAAACATTAAAAATAATTCACATAACAAAATGTAGCAGACAACCAACAGATATGCTGCGAAGCAAGAAAAGACTAAAAGCTTGGTGCGAAAAATAATTTATACGATTATCATTAAATGCGCCTTGTCGGGCAACAAAAAATGCAAATAAAATACTGGGCAAGCGCATCTATTTTCTCAAAAAAATGGTATACCAAGCCTAGATAAGCAAAAGCTTACATGAAAGCATTGACCAGATGTCAGATAATTATTAAAAAGTGAGAATAACAGAAACATAGTGTAACACGCCAATGCTAAATCGAAACAACCCACGCATGTGAAATATGTGATACAATCTCACCAAACAATCATTTATTTACTTAGAAATCTATGTATACTAGACTTGTAATTTTATTTTTTGCCTAGTAAAGTTTACTTCAAAAATTTTCACAAAGTTTTGATAAAAATATTTACAAATATATTTACTTCTATCAATTCAATACATTCATTTTTCTTCCTACTGAATAATTTGTTGATATATTACTAAACTTCTCTAACTGACATACTGTCAGTCAATTGAACAAGAATTTTCTCGTTGGGATGTCTACTTTCTATTGTTTACTTCAATTAAATAAAGGTTGCAAATTTTGTATAAAAACCTTACCCCTTAAGTACATACATTTGTCTGTCTAAACTAAGTACTGCGTAGTGTAGAAAAGGCAATTCATGCAGTAGACCGGTTTCGTCATTATTGGGTGGCAGGGTGTTTAGAGCGCTAGATTCGGAAGTAGACGTGCTCAATAATTGAGCCCAGTCCGCGGCAAATTCTGGACAGAACGTGAGGAGTTCCAATTAAGGATGAAGTCGGTGTACTGTTTGAACTGATTGTTCTACACGATACAATTCTTAGTTTATTCTGACAAATGTATGTACACTGGGTATATGGTGTTTTAAGTAATGTCGCAAACTTGATTTAAGTATTTGTTATCACCGCCTGCGTATACAATGTTAGTTTAATTAAATAATTGTTTACTTTAGTCTGTCATATTTGTTACGTCATTGCGTTGTCTAAATATTCGCGAGAAATCCAGTACACAAAAGGTATGGTATACAAAAGCCCACATATATGACGATCAAATAAATCTGATGAACGCGTTAAAATCGATGATGTTGACACATTGAATATGCATGCACTATATTAGTCATAATAAAATTAGATGGCTAATTCTCAAAAATCATAGAAGTGGGGTGTACTTGAGTAATAAATTATGATGGCAATAAACTTGCTTTTGAATAACAACGAATAACGGCACATAAACAGAAAAAGGTGGCAATAATTATATAGCATTCTATAATAAAAACTCATTTTTGAGATCGCCAAATTTTGACTATACATAACGACTAGTTCAGAAGCGAATATTTCGGTATGTCGATATGTTTCCGAATCAAATAAAGCACCAAGCTATCCTTATTTATAAATTTATCAATAGTAAATTGCAAAATAATCAACAAATTACATAAACGATTATAAAACCGGTCGGAGGAGGGCCAAGGTAATGCGTTATGAATTCTAAATCAGAGACTATGATAGTATCCTTACGAGGACGGGACTGCAGTATCCACAGTTTATATTAAAACCAGGTCAAATTCTAAGGTTTAAGAACTATGAAGACTCAGTTTGTCAATTTCAAACAGTTCAATGAACATGAAGATAGAGCTAAGCACAACAGAAACAATAAGCTTATCTGGAACATTGGTATTCTTTTTGTTCATGATGCATAATTAATAAATATGTCGCGAAAAGAATCCACTTTGCAATTTGGATCCAGCCATCTATCTAGTCACTTTACTATTAGTTTACGTTTGTACCTTCGGCATAAAATACTTTAGGCTTTCATGGCCTATCGGAGCATAACGCCTACTTCATTAGACCTGGACGTTTGGTGTCTTGGTGCGCTTTTGGCATTCTCTAGAGACAGCTAAGGTAATATGATATCTGCATGAAACTGTTGGGCCATATGAAGTAGGCTGATGGCCGTGCGAGAACCGCATACATTGATTCCGCTTCAAACGCAACCTCGAATTCGAGATGCGCACCTGTTGAATCTTTGGCTTGAAAAGATGACAGACTTTATGAAAATGACCTCTGCGATTAAGTTACTCGTGGAAAACAGGAGGGTAATTGCTTAGCGGTAAATTGACACAAAGCTTCTTTTTTATCCAAAAAAACTGTTGCTGAGGTTGAATAAAATTTAGCGAGCGTACTTATGAAGTTTTTATCCTATTCTTGATAAGTAACCTCGTATCTACGTTTCATGCCTCTATAGATTTCGCATTGTAAGTTTCTGACTTCACGTGCACAGATTAATCAACTCAGTTTAATCCCTCGACAAAAGCGCAAATTATGTTAAAAAAGCAAAATCAATTTCATTAACAGTAGGAAGATTCGTCTGAAAACGCAGCACTAGAAAATAATTCTGCTGAACCATATATGAGTAGCAAAGATGGTTCCAAGATTTTTGTTACTGTAATGACACCAAACTGACAGAACTTCTTTAGCTAAACAGATCGGAAAATCGTATCCTCGTTTGGAATGCTACTTACTATTGTTTTATATAGGCTGCAAAATGTGTTACATCATTACGTTGCTTAAATATTACCAAGAAATAATTACTCAATGGGTATGATACACAGGTATCTATTTAACATGTTAATAATGAATTATTAATTAGAGGTCCCTACTAATAGGACGACCGAATGAATATGATGAGGACATTAGGATATTCCATGATGAAATAGATTAGTAGGGTCTCGAATGAATTTTCAAACGGAACTTGTTGCGCAAATGTCATTGGATTCGGAATTAATTGCAATTATTTCAATTCATCAATATTCATCGTATTATCAATAATGGGTCGGCGGTGATTTGCATAATGTCGAAATAATGTGCGGAATGAGCAAGAATCGTCGGTACACTTTCAAAGTTACGCATATTTAATTCAAATCAGAAGAAACCATATTGACTTTATGCAGGACCGTGGAATATATACATAGGTACTGATGAAGTCTAATAGCAAAATTTGATTATATATATATTTGCTGTCTGTATAAACTTAGCATTGCATTAGGTATGGAGGCTATTCATCTCGTAGAACATCAAATTTACCATTAATGAATGAGCAGTCTAAAACTTTCTCAAGGTTCCGATGTATCCTCTCTGCTATAAGTGAAATACTGTGGCTTGGTGTAGATTACACTATATGAAGCACAAAATCCTTATAAAATGGTCCGAGGAATAGTACGTGCCTCCGATGAATTTGGATTTGGAACCTCTTCAAATGGAATCAAGTTGGATGATTGTGCATTATTGATTCCAAATTTGTATCCATTTGAATTTGTTCGTGGGTGGTAGATTTGTACTATCAGTTTCGCAAAGATCCGATTGATCCCCATTTCGATCGTAAGAAACCAGGTGGGCAGATTTTGACATGGCAGAAACAATTAAAGTCACTTACATCCAAATTGGGTAGTATAGGATCCACTCGTCTGCCGGGTTGGGGTCCTCGTGCACATCACAGTTCTTGGTTAGAAACCCTTAGCGATATGGCAGCGAATCGAGCTCAGTGGCGATCTTGTTGCAAATGTCTAGTAGAATCATCTTCGTAGCTTTCTTTTCTTAGTAGGGCAAAGTTAGCTGCGAGGTTTGGTTTGTTTATGACGTGATACAGTGAAACCCGCAAGGAAGGTGTATTGCTGATGTCGCCTTGCCCGAATGCTAACTTATCCATAATGCTGTTGTGGAGAGGTTTAGTTTGCCTCATTTCTGTGAGTTATCCTGATAAATTTACTCATAGTAGCAAGGTATTCCTTCTCTCTCTACCCCTCTCTCTCTCGTAAAACTCAATAATAATTTATCTAGATTCACTTATATACTTTTTTTCACTTCTTATGATTATATGGCAGTGAAGCATTAGTCACTTGACTTTTGTGTGGCTGAACATGATGATAATGACCTCATTTCCAGTTGTTGGTATGAATGATGTTAAAGTTTTCGGATGAAAGGAACCAATCAGCATCCAACCAACACCAAGACGGACTCGATGCCTACTTGGAAACGGAGATCAATCGGATCTTAGCGAAAGTGCTAGTAGAAATCTACAACCCACGTAAGAAAATCTTGAATACTCTAATAGAGATTGGTTATTCCTCAGGCCATTGAAACAGTCTATCGATCATGTTTTCAATGTAACTGGAAAATTTACATAGAATAAAGTTAACTGTGTAAATTTGAAAAATGGCAAGACAAGACGCCGTCGTTGGGAATGTTCCAACTTCGAATGAGTGTTCAGAATGAATTTTTATTTTGGAACTTGATACAATCAAAAGCTATTTCATAGCGTTCTGTCAATGTCTATTACCTCAGAAGTAATATGTAAAAAGTTGGGCGTGTGAAATTAAACCTACGTGGAAAATTGTTTAAATAGTTTCGAATAATATATTTTGGAGGCTGCTAGGATAAACAGGATTATGCGTTTTAATGAGGTTGACTGACCAAAAATCCCCCTAAATTATATGGATTTCGCTGGACTGTTTTGCTAGAAGAAAGGTTTTGGAAAGGTTTAATTTGCCGAAGTTAGTGATGCTGATAGTGGAAAATGACGGTAGTACTTACCAGAAGTCTAACCATGAAAGCAAATCTGCAATTATGTTTTTTTCAACTTTAAATTAGATGATCTAATATTGATATTCATTAGAACACAAAAGCTGTCGGTATACCCTAACGAGACACTAAGCAATCGCTTAAGTGATGTTTCGAGATCAGCTGACTAAGAAACATGATCCGTGAGAGCAACAAATCCGTTGTTAACTATAATGCCATTAAAATAGCGCACCGTGTCATGGATATCATGAGGTTCTCGGTCCAATGTATCGTTTCTAGATTCTAGTGGATGCAGAATACGCGAGTAAGGGCTTTTTGATTTCCAAAATCCATTGATGTCTTGTTCAAATTCTGTGCAAATCGTTAATTCGTTGTATCATGTGTGAGAAGAAAAGATCATTGTAATTTAGATGCGTAATTATAGTGGTATTTGCTAATGAGTTGGCTGCCACATGAAGATATTTCTTCTCACTTGACGACATAGCTAGAATGCAATACCTGCTTAAACAATTACAACTTTTAGATTCCTATGTAACGGATTTATCTTTTGATAAGCCAAGAAGGTACTTAAGGGAATGTCTGAAAACACCCGATATTTCCTGCATCTCTTTCGAGAATTTAGATAGCGGACGGTTCTTAAATAAACTATGCTTGGTAGTAGAAGTCTGATTTTTTTCATTGAGACTCGATGCTCTGCGAAATCAATTAGGGTCGTTGCGATTTTAGTATAATTAAAGTTGATATTGCGGCCGTGCTCTAATATATGGGGAACAGCCTTGTTAGACTGTTCTTTATGTGAGTCTAGCTCAGACTAGAAATCATTGATTTCAAAATATTACTTAAGGTGGTTCATTTCATATTGAAGTAGGTTAACTTTGAAATTCTGGAAAGCCTAATTGGTGCGAGAAAGACATAAGGGAATGTAACTATTCCCTTGTTAATCGAAACAAATAATGACGGTTGTCTTCATAGATTCATGAGGGATGAAAATTTGATGAAAGTCTTGCATTAATTTTATGATACCTGTTGTGAATAACACCGGATTGATCCAAACCGTTATTTTTCCAAGTATTTGTGGAATCCTAATTCAGTCCACATCTCAGCACACAATACGGCATAAAACAAATAAGGAAAATTGCGCGGGTGGTGGTAACAATTCTTTAAATAAAGTTTGCGAGCTTGAAGTAAATACCAATCCCATTGGATTTAACTAGTCATTGAACAAAAAAGTGTGTTGCGACTGGCGGTAATTTTTTATGTTGTTCGACGACTGGTTAAATACAATGGAATTGGTGTTTAATTCAAGCTCGCAAAATTGATTTGTTTAAAAATTAAATAGAGCAAATATTATAAGTCAGTAACCAATATTTTTTTTACCACGACATTTTTCTTTATATTTACAAATAGTGCAAACATCATATGCATTTATTTCCATTACACACTTTAGCTTTCGTTAATGACACACGCTCTATATGATGATTTGGCTTTCAAACTAAGCGTAATTTTCAAAATAACATCTATTCTTTTAATCAAGTTTGCGAGTTTGATGTAAACAATAATCCCATTGTAATTAACTATTCATCGAATAACACACCGAAAATACCGCCAGTCGCACGCACTGACGCGTTACGTCCTTCCATGATCATCATGAAAGGTCAATGGCGCAATCAATTATTTTTTAATTTTATAACATCTATTTCTCTGTCTGATAACGTGTTTCAATTCCTCTGGAGTGGCTTTCTTTCAGCAGAAATTAAAAGGTCCGTCATAAGTGAAATAGGTTTGGCAGACGAACGTATTAGTACTCCAAAACTCCTCAGTACAAAGATTAAACAAGAGCTGACGTTCTCTAGGTATTGTAGAAATCTCGGTCGGTGAAAAAATTGAGGTTGGATGAAATGCTTGTTATTGCAAACGTTGATGAGATTTGTTCTAACAACTTTGTTCGAAATCGGTTGCAGAATCGATGATAGTCTGGTCCGACAAGTTAATATTTAGATGATGTTTTAAAAGAAAATATAAGTCTAGACTTATGAGGTTGTGAAAATCCCAGGTGAGAAATGGCTCGTTCAGGAAATTGATGTAACACAATCCGTGTTTTTAATTTAGTTCATACTGGACGTGTAATCTATAAAGTGATTGTTTTATTAAAATGTTTCGGCAGCTCAATTAGGCGATCGTTCCTCTGCAGGGTTCGGTGCCACAATTGGCATTGACTACATAAGTTCGTCCATTTAGACGGAGGGAATCGATTTAACTGCGGCAAAATATATGTCGACGTTGATTGTCTCATCTACGTAAAGACCAAATCAACGGTTTGCTTGTGGTGTTGTAAGGTTACTTACTACTGTCAGTCTTAATTTTTATGGTATTCTTTCGAAAAATATATACAAATTTGAAAACGAGAATAGTCTTATGTGGTTATAGAACTGATTATTTAGGACAGTGCAGATCATTTATCGGAGAAATTTCGCTTGTAGCCTATTTTGTTAGGTTTAATTCGAACGGAAATTTTGATCCATAATTTGATTAATTTCTACTGTGTCCAAGGTGTATCCATCTAAAGTTTTAGTCAAACTTGCTGCAGATCTCTCTTAGGAATGAATCCGGTCATGTCTGGATGAGGGACATATGGAAACATAATTTGTTACTCTCGATTCAATAATATTCATAATGGAAGCAAACATAACTATTAGCCAACTGGACCTCAAGTGCTATTAAAAAATTCAATACCACAGAAACGTAAAACTGACACCAGATAACAAATAAAATTTAAAGTTAGCATTCCTTTTATATGCAAGCGACAGTAATTGGGCGTTTACGATATAACCTCCACAAAAGATTGAACAGACACAAATTAAAACTTATCGCTGACTTAATTTATTGAAATTGTTCTGCCTCGGATCAAGGCAAAATTCTAAATATTACCTGATAAGATCTCATTAAAGACTAAACCGACCACAGGACAAAATGTGTTTGCTGCCATATACTGTGCTTAATTTATACGAACAATGTATATCAATCTCGCAATCGTGATTAAAATAATTGTTAACGTCGCACGCGCAACCATTTATTGCTGTTTTACACAAATTTTCAAATCAATACTGCATCCCCTGGTATAATTGTGTATGTTGTATTAAGTAAGTTTAGTATGACTAGTTGGAATTCAGGCCTATGGAGATTCCACATATGTTTCACTTGGAAGAAAGGCAAACAAACGACATGATTTAGTACATAACTCAGCATTACTGGTGTTGCTTTAGCTTAGATAGTGCAATGTAGAGTTAAAAGGGCGAAAAGAATATATCTCAACTTGAGCCCAGTCGGATCCCGAATTCTGTACGGTACTTCAAAATTGCTTGTAGATCCAAAGCCAGTCTTATACTGGATGAATTACCATTCTAAATTAAGAAGTACTCCATGTTACACACACGCACATATATATATATATATATATATATATATATATATATATACATACATATACATATATATACATATATATATATATACATACATATATATATATATATGGGATTGGTTAAAATATCGGGCTCAAAAACTTGATTAAAATACTTTTGGTATTTGATTCAATAATCTATTTCAGCGAATCCTGTGCAATTTCGCTTTTGGCCTAAATTGCCAACTCGCCATCTCAAATTCGTCTTTATGCAATGAACACCTTACAATTTTGAACCGTGAGATTTACATATAAGTATATGTACATGTACTCTTATGTTAGCTATCTTCAATTGGAATATTATTTTTAAGAATGCAGTTTATTTATTAATTTTATATAATTGCACGGGTAATAATAATATTTAACAGCTAGTTTCTAATTACATAAATGACCTACATTACCAGATTTTGACTTTTTATTTCTAGTATTATGAAAAACTTCAAACGTTGGCTTAAATTTGTTAGTATTGAAAATATTGAATAGATTATTGCAAGAAATTACAAATTAATATCGATTTTCTTTTTAACTATAAAGCATTGAAAATCGACTCCAGCGTGTCAACTAACATGGATAAATCTGATAAGGTGTAACATATTTAGATGGCTATTATCATTCTTTTATAGTTTGTAACATTGAAGCGGCTACTTATCTTATATGAATCCGCTTCGTGTCTTTCATCTGTACTTGGTCGTTATAAATGGCAAACGAAAATTAAGCTATCGGAATTAAGTTATTTGATGCATTAGAATATTAATGGCCCGTGCAATAATTCTACTAAAATGAATAAATATTTTAATTGATTAATACGCAATTCCGTTACCTGTTAACACAATTGTCCTCACAGAACATGAACTTCTTAATGGATATGAACCTATAACCCAAAGCAGATTTAACTGTTAAATTAAAATTACGTTTTTTTATTTTTCTGTGGTAAATAGTTACGATCACTGCCTCATAGTTACCACAATTGTATGACATCAAATTTAATCCACACAACTGCTACAAACCCTTCAAAGTAGGACATTTATGATAGTCTCATTTGCATATTTGTTTCATTGTTATTATGCGAAATTCAATCATGCTGCAGAATGAGTACCTCTAATGATTTTTCCTCCTATTTATTTTTAAGTGTGATTCTTTGTTATACCTTAATTATTAAATAGATAAAAGCCAAAAATCGATTTTCAGTTTATGATATCTTCCGTAGTGTGTCACTTTTAAGAAATAAACAGGACTGCTAGTAAAAATGAATGTAATATATTACTGATAATTTGAAAACCGCCATGTCTGCGGTGGATTCCGATTCACATCGTGGACTGCATTTAGATTATATATATTTACGTTTTCAGCACAATTTGGAGAGCGCCCCAAATTACAAGTAGCTTGTGGCAAAATTTTCTTGTTTAGCAGGAATTACGCGAAGCGTAACAATTGGATTGTTCTATTATATTTCATGGTAATTTTGTAAATATAAATTACTTTCAACTGTGTTATATGTATTGTATTATTCCTTTAATAAATGTAACAGAAAAGAGGTTATTGTATTTACCTTGTTTTACCCTTTATCCAACAAAATACTGACACTTATTGGTATTATTATCATGTACACGATTTCATAATTTTATACTTTTACTCAAATAATTATTACTGCATTATTAAGCATTTCGTAATATGTCCCAGTTAGAGAATATCCGCACTCTAACCGTAAAATGTTGAATGTTCATTTAAACCATAATACGTTTCAGTTATTTAAATCAAGATAGCGAGATTGAGATAAACACCAATCTGATTGTTTTTAATGCGTCGCACAACACGGCACACTCATTGTCTGTCACACAAATTGACACATTTTAACCTACTCTGCTTATCATCAGAGCACGACGTAAAACTGACTAATGAGAAGCAAACTGTAACGTTTATAAAAGGAAAGAAACACCAACTTTGTCGATCTTAAACGTGGTGGTCTCGCATAAATTCTTTGAACTACTTGTCATTTTTTAGGTAAGCTAATTTCTGTCATAGTTAAAATAGAAAAAAACTGATTTAGACGTTATAGAACATAAATACTATCACAAAATAGGCATAATTTAAATAAATTGTAAGTATTTTAATAAAAGTTTATAATTTTCACTCTTTTTACAAAAACCTGTCAATGTCAAAAACAGATGAACTAGCTAGATACTGTTTGTTGCCGAGAAGGATTTACCAAAGACAGCATGAACAAAAGGTATAATCTTATGTGTAAATTCGATTCGGGCTTACTGACAGCACGTCAGTAGGAGCCGGAGTTTCGACCTCTACTTACTATATATTTTGATAGGTTTGTGGGGTAATTGGACGGTACGATCTCCTATACGAATGTGTAAACCTGTCTTAGTGAAGCTAACTTCATATAAATTCTACGAGAATGTGACTTCAATGCTAAGTCACACTATAATATATATATATATATATATATATATATATATATATATATATACTCAAACGAAATCCTAGACGACTGGCAGCCTCTGAACATAAAAGACGATAAGTAACGTTTCCGATGTTTAAATTTACGCCGATTCGAATAGGCATTTTCAGAGCACAATTAATGACACTGTAATAATTCATCTTCTTGTAAAGCCATTAGAACAGCCTTGCTTGCGTATTTGAGACCATTCATTCAACTATTACCTCTGGTCTTTACTCCACGATGTATTGCGGTGACCTCAGAAAAGATTGTATGGACAACAGAATTAAACAATATAGGAGAAGCTGCACATATTCGTAAAATGCGGATGGTATTTGTGAAAGTTTCAGAGAAACTCTTATTGGTGCGAATACATGCTAATGATCTATTATAATAGACTTTCAGCGATCTAACTATTTGGCCGAATGTCAGCATTCAGCAGAGCTTAGTAATACTTCCAACACGACGCAGAGTCGAAAGCGGTTAAATAGTCGCGTTTATCACGGATCGTATATCGCTGAAAACGACGGCACAAATAAATATTTCATCAGAGAGCATTAATTTTGTCCACGCATTACATTCTGAGTCAAAATTCTGCCTGAGTTACATGAGTTCGCTTCTTTTGCTCACGGAAAATATTTCTGAGCATAAAAGCAAAAAGAAACTTTTGGTGTAGCACAGTGCAAACTGATGTCACTGTCGTTGGCCTGCGTGCGTTCCGTGTTTTTATAGAGATATACTGCAAAAACCCTCACTTTGGAAGGACATCGCTATCCAAATTGTAGCAATGAGATTGTGCATATCAGTCTGAAATAATTCTCGAAAAAAAATAAACAAACTCATAAGGAGGCCATTGATTCCGGCAGCTTTGCATTCCATCATGAAAATCCAAGTATGTGCTGCAGAAAATGCTGTCACACCTACACCCTTTGTAGAATGATCACTGTTTATACACCTGAACCCAGAGAATAAATTGATTACTCTTTTAAACCAATGGCACTGCATGTTAATCTTTTTTAATATTAAGGAAGTGTTATTCTACAGCCACAGCACGCCAAACATATTTTACGAATGAGGGCCCCAAATTCTCTTTGGTTAGAAACAGATCTCGCATTTTGTAGTTCTTTGGTGTCAAAAGTGAGAGCGAGCTATTTAGAAGGCTTTTAAATACTGTTTGTTGTGGAGAACTAATATATATATGCAAGTATGCATTAGGTGTTGCGAACCTAGCAACAAATTAGATGTAACAATTTAGAAGGCTTATCTTTGGAAGTTATACCAAGCAGGCGTAATATTTTCATTTATATAGCTCTTAATGTTGCATTGTACCTTATAGGCAATTGATATGGGGCACCCAGAAAACCGATAGGCGTCTCAGGGTATATTTTGGACATATATATCCCTTATTTAGTGCGCTGATATTTAAACTGAGTACGCGTGGCTGCTTGAAGCGGAAATTTAATTAGACTCTGATAGTCAGAATACTGTGTTCGGATACACTGAATAAGCCAGTAGATCACCTTTATACTCCTCCATTTAACTCGCAGTAACGACCCTGTTTGGCCTTAATATCACAGGCAAAATCTAGTATTTCCCATCGTTGTTCCGTGCCAGGGGCCAGATTTGATAAACAGGATACTTACGGCGATTCAAGTATAAGGAAAACTAGAGCTGAGAATTCTCCAGTTAAGCAAGAATTTCGCAGCAACACTGGATAACAGACTGTCAACACCAGACCTCATTGGATCACTCTTACCCTGGGATCGATTATAAATTGCCTGTTCTCATAAACTAGGCCCATTTGAAACACTGTCGAGTGCTCAATGCAAGCATTTTCACTTGGAAATAGTAAATATATACACCGTACTTGCGCATATCGTCAGCCGTAAAAGAGCCCATAAAATCTTTTGGTTTAAGAAGTACACAAAAAACAAGCAAACGGTTGCTGGAGACCTACCGTGCGTAGTCTGGCGTGTGTTTTTCTCCAGTCCGAAAGAAGTTGCGTCATTAGTTCCTATTCTCCTACTTATTGCTGGAGCTCATGCATTTGAGCACGATATATTCTATGGCATCTACCTTTAGAATAGAGACACATCAGACACTAACAAGCTTCCAGATTGCAGCAACTTTCTTTGGCAAATTATGCATCCTCACCCTGGAATTGACCGTAAAATTGATTAAGCATCACAATAAAAATATTTAAAGTCTAACTTTTGATCTTAAATTTTGCTGTGGAACTACTACTGTTGCTAGCACATTGGCCAAATTTCAAAGGGATTTAATCGCTTGTTTTATTTAGGTGGTTGCAAGTTGATTGTTTGGAGGCATTAATAAAATTGAACACTCAAAAGCCGACAAGTTTTACACAATTGGCTTTTTTCAGTCACACCACAACAAACCTTGTTTTGATATTTAAATTTCTCTATTTAGGGCACTGTTTATGAATGTTATTTTCACGATTAGCTCTTGACATCACCGTGGCAATCCCGTTAGATGACTGGAGCTGCAGAGGAAGAAGCTATTCGTTTTTGTACGCATTGCTACAATTCGCGGTATCGGAACATTAATTACACCACACCGCACTCTCTCCTACGAAAATACTTTCAAATGGCAGGAATCTGTGAGTCTAACTTCAAGTATTCTACAGTAGTTGAACCTAACTACTTCCGTCTTTTTGGCATGACACCTTGTGGGACTCACTGTTTGGGATATTTTGATCCCACTTTACGTATGAGTATGTGTATTTTCAAAGTATACAGATTATATATCCGTATTATATTGCCATCGATTCGTATCCCAACAAATGGTAAAATAAAAATATCCATATTTTTTTCAAATTAAAATCAAGAAACTAAATCATCTAATCTATTATGATATCATACCGTGAGTGGTATCTTTATTGTCTTCCGTTGAACAAAATTTTGCACAGAATTACAAGGTTAATCAACCAATCAGAGCGAAGCTGTCTTTTATCAATAGGTTGGTGTTAACAAAGTGCTAATGAGAAGCACATCGTTGTTCTATTCAAATAAGCACTCCCCAAATAAAATGAATATTGCGGGGTTATTTGTGCCTATTTTCTAAAGGAGATCATGATTAAAAAATCAATGGAATCAAAGGGAAAGTTAATTAAGTGGAACGATAGAATTTTATCCAAAAATTTAAATATAAATTGCACCTAATTTTTTCTGCTTCCATACATTTCGTCACGTATTACTCTTGAATTCGTTACGTGTAATGTTTAAATTTAGTGTGATAATTTCGATTATATAATTACTGTTTGCCGCCTGAAACCAAAATCCATCCATTATTTATTAATATATTTATAATCAAATGTTACATCTCTTAATGTAAGAGCGCAACATCGTCCAGATATATAGCAACATACCTATGACTGAATCAAGAGGTAACTAATTTATATATATATATATATATATATATATATATATATATATTGGATGTATATGCATTAATAGTCTTTCGTTGAATAGAGTGACCACGGTACTTCAATAAATTTATCCTTACCAGTTTCATCAATATTTAAAAAATGAAAAAACGCTTATTTCCTGGAATAACATTTATTGATAAATCCGATTTCTACCATTATCCACAGCCGTTTTTCTGGATTCATTAATAAATTCGTTCATTCAATCCCAACTAAAAATTTGTCGTAACCAATCCCCTGTCCGCTATGTCTCTCTTTGTTTTTATGACACACGACATCACCTTACGCAAAAGGAGTGGCCTAAAGTTCGTAAAACAAAGAGAGATATAGCGGAGAAGGGATTGGTTACGACAAATGAACAGTTGGGATTGGATGAACGAATATATTAACGAATCCAGAATAAGGGCTGTAGATTACTGGTAGAAATAAGATTTATTAATAAATGTTATCTCATGGAATAAGTGAGCTTTCATTTCAAATAATGATGAAACTGGTAACGATATATATATATATATATATATAGCATATGTATATATATAGATATATATATATATATATATATATATATATATATATGAATGTCATTATAAACCACTAATGATACTACACTAAGAAAATTTTCGTTTTATTTTAACAGTTACCCAAGAGTAAAATTTGTGGATATTTAAATTAATCCTATCAATGTAGTTGTGTTAGCTAATGCTTATAATAATTTTGCTATGTTGCACTTAAATTTGCTAGCCTCATTATCAAGGATTGGGAACATGCACGGTTAAACAGACCTATAGTCAATTCATAATGATTATGTCAAACGTACACATTTCATTACATTTTTGAAAGTTGCGATCTATATGTAAAAGACTCAATCTATTGGTGCACATACACATTTGTAAGTATAAACTACGTATTTTATAGTGAAGGAGAGGCATTATATCCAGTAGACCGGTTACGTCATTATTGGTAATTCATCACGATTTGTCCAGAATTTGCCCCGAACTAAGTTCGAATCTGAACACGTTTACTTTAGAATATGTTGCCCTAACCACTGAAAAATCCTGCCGCTGAAAGTATAACTAGATTCGTGCAGATGTGCTGCTGGATCGAGCTCAGTCCGCGGTACCCTGAACAATGGCTGTTTCTCTTTGATTGCTGGTAAAGGCAAGTGTGTTACCCTAAATAACACTCGTGGTTTGGCTGCATTAAATGTGCGTGTCAATGCTGCTTCAACTTTCTTTTGTGCCATTCGGGAAACTGCATCCCCCTTTAAATGGGATGTTTAGGTAGACGGTTTTCTTTTCTGGCCCATAGTACGTCTGTTTCTGGTTAACTCCCCTTTTAATAATTGATTCAATTAACTGTCTGGGATAGCCATTAGACATTAAATCGTTAATTGCTTTATTATATTCATTTTCTTTAGAATCTTGACTAACCACCCTGTCAATTCTTGAAAAGCAACCACGAACTGTTGATAATTTATATTGGAATGGCACAAAACTGCTGTAATGCAAATACTGTGCAGACCATGTTGGTTTATGGTAAATTGTTCTGTTTAATTGACGATTAGTTTCTTTCTTTAATAGTACATCTAGGAAAGACAGACAGTCATCTTTCTCGTGCTCTGACGTGAAGCCGATATTCTTATGTGCTTTGTTGAAACTTTGAAGCAATGTTCGTGATTGCGACCTGTTTTTAAGTACAAGAAATATGTCATCCACGTACCGTATATATTGAGCACATTTACTTATGTCACTCTTTAATGATGTATTTTCTAGGTGCTCTAGAAAATTCCCAGCCAACACTGGAGATAAGGGGCTTCCCATTGCGACACCATCAGTCTGTTTGTAGATGCTTCCATTAAAATGAAATCGTACGTCTTTCGTGCATAATAAGATAAGCTTGCGTAGAGTGTGACCTGGCACCGGCGATACAGGTGAAGGTAGTGCTCTTCCACGTATCATACTTCTCATTGGTTTCATCAATTGGAACATTTGTAAAAAAGACGCAACATCAAAAGAAACCATAATCTGGCTTTCAACATTTATATTTTAATTGTTAAACTCAAACGAATCAGCAAACGAGTAATACCCGTAGTTTTACGTCATGGTTCCAAATAAACCAACCAGTAATTTAGTTAATGTACATGAAACAGAGAATTTACCATTGATAAAACTGGCCTATAGGAAAATCCTTTTGTGTTTTGAATCCAAACGTTGTGCAGATGATCCAACTGGCTTGAATTTCTGGTGCAGTGGTCTCATCATATAAATCGGCATTTGCCAAGATCTTAATTTCATTTATAACTTTGCGCTTATAATTTTGTCTGTTTCATCTTGATTTATCGTCTTGACGCGTGAATTTTGTATTGTCCTTTAACAAGTTTTCTATCATCTTTTGTGTAGGCATGATTTGTCCATTATAACTACAGTCTTGCATTTATCAGCGTAGTATTTTGATGTCTGGCATTTCTAATGTTGCTGCGTCAGTCGCATGGCAGATCTGCGGTATTTAGACGATTTTCAAACAAGAGAAGTTCGAATGAACTAATGAAGCCTTTGAACCAATTTTTAAAATCAATACACAGGTTCAAATAGTCGTTTGTTTGTTCTAAATAGTAATTCAACGCTATTTCAAAATCAACACTGAATTATGAAGGATGTATTCATAATTTCGGCCCAGTTTATATGCTTCATTGTTACCTCTCACTGATTACATCTTTGATAAGTTAAGCAAAAGATCGGTCGGTATAAATTCAAACAAAACTCAGGTTTATCTTCCTAATTAAATCAAAAATTGTTACCATCTTTCGTCGACTACATGACAGAACATCAGAAATTTTGTTCGTGCAAAAAGACTTAGTTCATCTAATAAACAAGAAAACACACCTGATTCTTGCTCTTCAGTAATTGTTTGGCAATTTTTTAACCAAATGACAAATACGCTAACCGGAGATTTCTTCGCTTGACCTGTAGTTCGGACTTTCGTACACTCAATGGATCATTCGAAACCGTAATTGTTAATACGTTGATATGCACGCTGTATATACATATACATATATACATATATATATATATGTTATATGGCGCATATACATATGGCAAGTACAATTTCAGTATATTAATAATATAGTCTTATTAAATGTTTTAGTTGTTTGCTACTATAATATTTTACAGAAAGATGGAACACACAATCATTTTGAATGTTTAATCTTAAAGAATTTAATCTACATTTTTTTTAATAATAAAGATTTATAACTCAACGAATATTGAATAGTGGGCGGTAGTAATATTTTGATATAATCAAATGCAGCATGATAGAACACCTTACTATTTTTAAGTAATTACATTTCTTTCACTCGCAACTAAAGAATTGTATAATTGTAGAAAGGGTAATTCAACCGGTATCGCTCTTATTAGAACTCATCAGCATTGGTACCATCTCAGAATTTTATATTAGTATAAGAAAAAATATATAGGGCCTGAACTTAAAAATTGTTTCGGGAATCTAGTGCTTTAACTATTGAGCCAACCTGCCGCACACAACACATAATTTCTTGTCATATACTAACTAATGTTTCTTGGTTAGCAATCCCTTTAGATAGAACCTATATAGCATCTGTTTAATCCTAAAGTTCTAACTAACTATCCCTAATCTGTCATTATAGAACAGTTGACACATTACATAGGGAAGTGATATTGAAATGAACATTTATATAATTAAACGAACATTGGTTGTGCGGGCGGTGATAAAATTACTTTGCACCAAGGTTGCGAGTTTGATTAAAAACACCTGTCTTTTTATAAACATACATTTGTCAGTACAAACTTATTATTGAATGTTGGTGTAAAGGCAATTCATCCAGTAGAGGGGTCTTCCTTATTGCGAACTCATCACGTACTTTTAAATGTGCCGAAATAGGTTCCGCTTGAATTAAAGGCTAATTGGAAAATATAAGCTGATATATGGCTTCAAATTGTGTGTAGCGTAATGTATGGTAGTTCAGTGGTTAGAGCATCGGATTCCGAAGCAGACATGCTCACGTTCAAGTCCTGTCTACGGAAATTCCTGGACAGTGATCGAAGAGCTCCCGATAAGAATGAAACCGGTCTATAACATGAATACTTGCTAAATTATGTAAATAAAGTGTCAGATGTTTATATCAAGATTGCATTTATGATTGTATTAAACCAAACTGTTATTTTGGATTTTCTTTGATTCATGTTAACGCGATAAGAGGAGAGATGCAAAAGTAGCATGACTTCGGCTTCTTTGATCGTGGCGGCTTGCTAGAACGTTAGATCGAAAAGTTGCCATGTAACCTACACCTGAAATGCAAACTCTGCCTTGTGCGTGATGAGTTTCCAAAAGGACGAAACCGGTCTATTGCATGAATTGTATTTTCTTCACTATAAAATTCTTAGTTTATACTGTCAAGAGGTAAGTACTTAATGAGCTAGGTGTTTATATCAAGTTCGCAACCTTCATTTCAGTGCAAATGTTATTAAACTTCAATTTCCTATAGCAGATTATATTTATTTATAAATATACTATAAGACATTGGTTTTACGCCTTCTCATTCAGTACTTTTGTTTCAAATGGCATTCCATTTTTTCATATTTTATTTCGCTAAGCAATCGGTAAATGGTGTAAGTTTTGTGTCCGGCTACGCTGAAACTCCATTTTAAGAGGCATAATTTTCTGCACATTAAGGCTTTGTTACCTCATAACTTAAAAATTTTTAGCCGTCGTTCTTCATTTTCTTCTGCATTAATTTAATTTTTTTTCTTTCAAAGAATCAATAGAATTTATTACGCATATTTGATAAAATTTCGTGGTAACGTGACAAGCATAAAAAATTACATCTCAGATGTAATGACTTTCCTTATTTGAAGTGAATTTTTTATTCTGTACCATGATTTTGTTATAAAACATTTCACCATCGCCAGGATTTAGTTAAATTAAAATAAATATTGGCGATTTAAAAACATTTTAATGATAAAATTTAATAAAATTTACTATGGAAACAAAATCTATACTTCAGTTATTTTAGTCGAGCCAATTTTGAAATAGATTTGAGATTATTTAAATTAAGCTTTCAATCTTGATGTAAGCACCAGTCCCGATATATAAATACATTTATCAGTATGATCTAAGCATAGTTTAGATTAGAAACGGCAAATCATCCAATAAGCAGGTTTCGTCCTTATTAGGAACACTTGATGTATTGTTCAGAATTTGCTGCAGGCAAGTTTCGATCCTCGACAAATCCGTTCCACTGGATGAATTGATTTTTCTACATTATAAAATGCTTAGTTTATACAGAAATATATATATATATATATATATATATATAATGGGACTGGTGCTTACACCAATATCGCAACTTTTATTTAAATTAATGTTATCACCACCCGCTCAACCATTTTTGATTTAAATAAAGATAGTTTGATATCCATATAGATATTCTTTAAATAGAAGTTTTCTGATTAAAATAAAGTTGCCAGTTTCAAATTAACACTTATTACATTTTATCTAAATCGAAACATAGAAAGAAGACGTCAGTCAAAAACAAATGACGTGATTCCACATTCCAAGGCCCTCACAGAGCACCTCGACAAACTGATGAATGAGAATAAAACCTTAATGAATATCCAAGGTATGGAAAATAATTTATGCGGCTCTCAGCCATTGTAATCTCGCAAACATTGAATATGACTGAAATTGTTGGCTGCATATTTTCTAATCTGCGACGAAAATAGGATGTTGCCAACTTTCACCAAACCTATAAAACCTATACAATTAAACAGCCATTGAATGCGCACGTGGTTCTAACAACTTGTTGTATCAAAATTGCAAGCTTGCGATAAATATCAATTTCATATCATCTAAATTGTCGCCCTATGTAACTAAGCTACTTTCTGTTTGCTATCGTGCTCTGATGATATTCGTGGAACTTCATGTCGCGTCAGTACGTGGGACTGACGCAGTTTTTCCATGTATTTAGATATCATATCATACCCATATAATACTGCAAACATAGTAAGTTCGTAATTGCAAAGAAATTATTCAGCCGAAATCGCCAGTTATGTACACTGTATGCGAGAATTCTGTGAATGAGACCCACATATTTCATTTTACATACCCTATATATACATTGCGATTTAATGTCGTTAGTCAAATTGACACCGTGTTCTGTTGAGAACTATACCTTGTTTGAACAAGCCAAAATTTTTCCTGAAGGAAGTTGTGCAAATTTTAGCAACTGGTGTGATAAAATGGGATAAATGCATATCTCATTTTTGCAAACTTTATTTGAAGGAATGATATTACAGTTTAAATTTAGAGGTTTACATATAGTTTGGCGCAGCACTATGAGCTCAACTTTATTTATTTAAACTGTCGTGTGCGGGGAGAAAAAATTAGTCACATTCTTTGATACCATTATACAGACGTGTAATTATACAATTTTCAGGTATATATATGAGGCTATTATGGTAATTTTAGTGAATAATTCTCTACAAATGTATGAAAGGGACCGTTTTATGTACAAATAGAAATTAATTCCAATATTAAAAAAATAAAACAGTAAAAAGATTGAAAAATCTTAAAAAGGTAAACACTTAAAAAATATTTGGCTAGGAATTGTAATGCAAGAGATGTGTAATTGACTATTCTTGGATAAATAAAAATATGCAAGCTCCAATAAATGGCACCAGAAATTATGAAAAACTTTCCACTAAATATTTTTAAAGTAAAGAATAACAATCTTTAATATTCGAACATTAGTGACGTAAAATCTGACTGCTATCAAACAATGACATAAAGCAAGTGTCAGTGTGTACCTTGTTTTGACCAATTAAGACAAAAGAAATTCTTCCATAATATATTGATTGAATGATAAAAAATTAACACAGCTCTTAACTTAACAAAATGAAAATAAATATTCTATACTGTCACAGTATAAAAATAAGTCAATAAATATAAAATGAAGAAGCCTAAAAAAGATAAATCTCAATTTTTCTCAATTTACAGGTGTCACTAATTCAGGTTTACACATTCGTCTAGGAGATTGTACCGTCCTATTATCCCACATTCTTGACCAAAATATAAAGTGGTTAAAGGGCGTAATACCGGCTCCTACTGATGAGTCGCCAGTAAGCACGAAACGAATGTGCATGAGAATATACTTTCCGTTCATGCTGCCTTTGGTTTATCCTTCTGGTCACAACTGAACTAATTTGTTACTAGGTTCGCAAAACCTAATACATAATTGCATATATATTAGATCTTCGCAACAAACAGAATTTAACTGTAATATATTGAATTGAATGATGTCATGCTTACCGCGAAATTTGATAACTGATAGCGACCAAGGCCAGAGTGTATGGATTTACTGGAGTAACAGGTGTTCAGAAATTGTTGTAATTCTCAATTTCGGTGAACTTTAGCATAAATCGATATCCATAAGGTTGGTATTATGTACCGACTCGGAAACCATAGTGTTAGTGCCATTTACCTTTTTGGTACAATAATGCTGGTATCGGTTACTAACACAAGAGCCATAGTGTTGGTATCCTTTACTTACTCGGTATATATATCTCATATAGTGAGTTAGGTGTGAAGTCGTATTGTCGAGAATTTGTCTGATGTTAAACTCACTAACGTAGGCTTGCACTTTCGTCTAGGAGATTGTACCGTCCTATTATCCCACATTCTTGACCAAAATATATAGTGGCTAAAGGGCGTAATACCGGCTCCTACTGATGAGTTGCCAGTAAGCACGAAACGAATGTGCATGAGATTATACTTTATGTTCATGCTGTCTTTGGTTTATCCTTCTGGTCACAAATGAATCAATTTGTTACTAGGTTCGCAAGACCTAATACATAATTGCAATTAGCAGAATAAATTATTAAAAAGGGGAATCATCAGTAGGAGACGTATTTCGGACCAGGAAAGATAGCAGTCTATCTGCGCATCCCAATTATGGGGGATGCAGTTTTCCGAATAGCGAAAAATATAGTTTATGTGGCATTAACACGCACATTGCGTACAGCTAAATTACGAGTTTTATTTAAGGAAGCATAATTGCTTTCACCAGCAATTACAGATAAAAAGCCGTTAATGTCGACATCAACTATTATTTACTATTATACATGCGCAAGTTTTCAATTAACTTACGTAGGCCAATCGAACAGACGCTTAATTATTCAAATTAGGGAACATTGCAACCTAAACGCCTGTTTTAAATCAAATGGTGAATACAGTTCTGAATTTTCGCAACACATCGCCAAACCTTCACGCGTATATTCTCCAGAAGTAACATTCAATATATTTTATAAATGCGATTACAGAAGGAAGTTAACTACATACGTGTCTTTATGGATAAACAAATTTCAGCCGGATATATGCAAGCAGAATTACCGTGTTCAGATGTTGAGTTTGAACTGGATGTGATGCACGCAATTGAATGGTTATTTACTTATTTCACAGTCTCTCCATGTTTAAATTTTCCTACCTTGTTTTGCCTTTCAATTTATTTATAAAAAGGTGTTCATTTTTAGATACTTGAGAAGATTATGAGAAAGAAACGGTTCTTGAAACCGATAAAATTTCTTTTTTCATTTTTCACTGGGAAATATGGTATGGATATATATGTATCTGATAGAGAGAGAGAGAGCGTGGGTGGGTGTCCGTGTAATCCTGGTCTTCTGTTAAGCCACAGTTTTAGTTTTTCATTTAGAACTAAATTATCGGAACTACGTTACTGCTCCACCTAGTCGTATTGTTGTGCCAGTTAATTTATCAAGTAGTTATATTTGCCTTTGATTTAATTAAATATTACCGTTTTTAGAGTTGGCTATAATTCAGCACAAATTTAATGATGAAGTGAAATACAAAAGCGAGGATTCACAACATGTTGTTTTAGAAAAATATACCAAGCTCATATGTTAGAAACACTTTTCTTTTTGTAGGATTTTATTGATTTTATCTATGCACACATATTTGTCTTTAGAATAACAACTTTCCATTGTCAGCATATTATAGAGTATTATGCTAAATATTATTAATTTTCTATTATGCTAGTCATATCATGTTATGCCTAAGAATATCATAATAGAACATTTAACGAACTTTGTTCAACTATTCTTTCAATCAAGTTTGCGAGCTTGAAATAAACACCAATCCCATTGTATTTGACCAGTCATCGAACAACATAGCAAAACTACAGCCAGTCGACGACTCAGTAAATACAATGGGATTGGTGTTTTCTTCAAGCTCGCAAACTTGATTTAAAGAATTGTTACCACCACCCTCGCGATCAAGTATTGTTTATTTGTGTTCGTCAATGTTTGCTTACATTATTTTGATATTAATCACGATCATTTTTGTTTAAAAGTTATAATTTTTTTCATATTTAGTTTTTTTTAAATATTATGTGTTCCGATATACTCAGCTAAGTCAATCGATGGAATATTATATATTTAAGGCTTTAATTAATGTGCATAATATTCTACTAAGAGATGTTTAAAAGACAAATCGGATTAGCATTTAATTTTGTATAAAATAAGGAACGTTAAAATTCGGCACATAAACAGGTGTCATCTTCTAGACAAAAGAAGGTTAGTCATAGATGCACCCTGAAAAATGAGATACATTCTCTCAACGAAAGAGGGGTTGGTATATTTTATTTCATTTATTTTGACAATATATATATATATATATATATATATATATTTATTTATTTATTTATTGTGTACCCTTCCTGTGTTTAAAACGAAATAAATTTTATCAGATATAAGAAACATTTCTTTCGCATTGTCTTCTCAAATATCTACTAATGAACATATCTTTATATATAAATTGGAAAACAAAACAAGATAGAAATATGTGAACATAGAGAGAGTGTGAAAAACTGAAACCAATCAAATTGCGTGCGTCACATCCAGTTCAAGCTCAATGCTTGTACGTGCTTCTTCTGCTTACATAAATCCGGCTGCAATTTGTTTATCCATAAGGCTTCGTATGTGGCTAGCTCCCTTTTGTTTTTGCATTTAGTAATTACTTTGAATGCTACGTCTGGAGAACATGCGTGCGATGTTTCGATGATGTGTTGCGCAATAGCAGACGTGTATTCACCATTTGATTTAAAACAGGCGTTTAAGTTGCAATGTTCTCTCATTCGAGTAATTAACCGTCTGGTCGATCGGCCTATGTAAGTTGATCGACAACTTGCGCATGTATATTGGTAAATAATATTTGATATCGACATCAACGGCTGTTTCTCTTTGATTGCTGGTAAAGGCAAGTGTGTTACCCTAAATAACACTCGTAGTTTGGCTGCATTAAATGTGCGTGTTAATGCTGCTTCAACTTTCTTTTGTGCCATTCGGGAAACTGCATCCCCCTTAAATGGGATGTTTAGGTAGACTGTTTTCTTTTCTGGCCCATAATACGTCTGTTTCTGCTTAATTCCCCTTTTACTAATTGATTCAATTAATTGTCTGGGATAGCCATTAGACATTAAATCGTTAATTGCTTTATTATATTCATTTTCTTTAGAATCTTGACTAACCAACCTGTCAATTCTTGAAAAGCAACCACGAACTGTTGATAATTTATATTGAAATGGCACAAAACTGCTGTAATGCAAATACTGTGCAGACCATGTTGGTTTATGGTAAATTGTTCTGTTTAATTTACCATTAGTTTCTTTCTTTAATAGTACATCTAGGAAAGGCAGACAGTCATCTTTCTTGTGCTCTGACGTGAAGCCGATATTCTTATGTGCTTTGTTGAAACTTTGAAGCAATGTTCGTGATTGCGACCTGTTCTTAAGTACAAGAAATATGTCATCCACGTACCGTAAACGCCTGTTTTAATTCAAATGGTGAATACACGTCTGCTATTGCGCAACACATCATCGAAACATCGCACGTATGTTCTCCAGACGTAGCATTCAAAGTAATTACT